>JAODAL010044098.1:0-33213 GCA_025379985.1 Phyllomedusa bahiana
ACCACAAAACAATGCCGCCTAGGACAACCCCCTCTGGCCCACCCCTTGCAATATCAAAAAAAATAAAAAAAATACATTTGGAGATATATTTTGCAAATTTACATATTTAGGGAAAAGAGGGCACTTGCAGTATATTAAAAATATTTAAGTTAGATTTTACTTCAAGGGAACTAGTCCCTATAAGAATTGCTCTTAAGTGGACTAGCATCACACTACAGAGCAAGAGGAGTCGAGCAGATTGATATACAGTTTTAAAGGAAAAAAAATTAGGAACTTTAGACTTATTAATTGAAATTCATACTAAGAAGTCCAGTGATTGGGCACCTGCCTGTCAATAACTGGTTAGGACCACCTAGTGGACTCCTAAAGAAAGAAATAGTAGGGTTTTTTAATAAAAATTTTTTACCATTTCTACTAAATCTTTTCCCACAAAACTATACGTCAATCTGCTTAGCTCATTCTACTCTATAACATGCTGCTGGTGGTTCGGACTATTTTTAAAGGGGAAAGGGGGCCCTTTTAAAAAATTTTAAAATTTTTTGACTATTTCATTTTTCTCCCTTTAAAAATGCTGCATTTATTTAATGGGGGAAAAAATATCATAACATATCATAACCAAATCTATTTGGTCATGCACAAGACGTGGCGTTTTTGTATTATTAACACTTCTTGTATAATAAAGGCTCTATTATGGACTCATTATGGATTATTAAAGTCTTTTATAAAAATTTAATTCAGTGAAGTTTTGCAAACTGTCATACAAAAATCTATATTTTTTGTGACACTAAATGTGTATAGCACTGTGTATCTTTAGCCTAAAAATCCAAATCAACAATTTTAAAGTTACTGCATCTTAAACGTAGCCCGGATGAAACTTTACAGGGTTTTTTTTCCCCAAATTTTTTTTCTTTTAAAAGTAACAAAAGTAAATAAGTCATTACCAAATACATTTCGTTTATTTTTTTTTGTTTAAGAGATAGAGGCATTTTATTACTACTTGTAATAAAAAAGTTTTCTAAGTTTTCTGCCATCTCCTCTGCTTTCATTGCTTTAGCTGCTTTGTCTGACCATGGTTATAACAATTTCTGCACTATCTGCACAGCTTGTTTATTTATGTTTCTGATGAACTTTTACCCTTTAGAGCAATGTAGCCTTGTGCACTCCAGTTTACAAACCCCGCTTTTTTCCACTGTAAAGGCTCACTCGAAAGAAAAGGGGATAAGCCCAAACACTGCTACGAACAACCCACAGTTAAAAAAAAAAGTGTGATTCGAAGTTGGCTGTGAAGGCAACCTTAAAAACACATGGGGAAAATCCCTTTTATTAGTGCCCCTTAAATTGTGTCAAAGTTATGGATAGAATAGTTTTTTTTTTTTTTTTGTTAATGCTCTAGTTTCTTCCAAAAGGGTTTGATTGAGATGGGCAATTTCTCAAAAATTTTATTCCCGCTTCGCCGAATTATCGCAAAATTTGTTTCAGCCAATTACTTCGGGAGAATGCATTAAAAACAGCATTTCCAGGCTGCCAGAGCTGTAGGTGCTGTAGAAGTTGGCCCCTGCTAAATATGCAGAGGGAGTTTTGATTTGGTCTTCATAAAATCTGTTTTTGGTTTGACCGTCTGACGCCGCCTTTCTTAAAATTTGCTTCACTAAAATTCCCTGGGCTTTTTACGGGGGCAAAACTGACCAAAAAAAACGAAGCAGAATGCAGCCAATAAAGTCGGGGAAAAACCAGCTGGGAAAAAAAAAACTGAGGGAAAAATCCACCCTAGTGTCAAAAACCAGAGAGGGGTTTCCAGAGCCCCACAGATCGCAGCACAGTAAGGGGATGTCACAGCAGGAGTCACCCTGCGAGGCCCCAGCATCCGTGCATCTGCCGGGCCATTGGACCGCACATAGTCAACACTTTCTCCCCGATGACATCTGAAACCCCAGCCAAAGTTTTGGGGGTTTTTCAAACACAACCCCTTGTTTATGGCCCCAAAGCAGGTGAGGGCTTCTCACCCGTCCCTAAAACCCCCCTCTGACCATTCGCTTCCCACAGCCGAAACAAGTGCGGGCCTCTGCGCCCAACAGTGAGGGCAAAATATTTTAGGACGTGGGCAAAAGAAATGGGGAAGACACCGCTGCTTTTCCCGCAGAAGCAGGCAAAAGTGATGAGGACATTGCAATGGGGGTTTTTTTAAGAGTTTGGGCAGGCTTTTTACAGGACCCGTGGGGGGGGACCGGGACAGCAAACATAACGAGAACCCCAACGCCAGGGAGCCAGGGGAAGAGGCGAGGGTGGGGCAGTTTTTTTCTGGTGCCCTAGTTAAACAAGGGATAAAAGGCCCCCAAATGGAAAAATTATTCCATCCATGCCTCCTTTGCCCCCTTTCTCCCCTGGGATGAAGTGGCCCCCCTACACGGTCGCCTACCCTCACAAATTTCCAGTCCCCGGCCCCGGAAAAATTCCGACTCACAAAACCCTAAACGCAATTAGGGCCTTTGGCCCCCATTACTTTTTGCTATTACTGCAAAAAACTTTAGTTAAAAAATTTTGAATCCCGGGATTCCTAAAGTATTCATTGTTAAAATATCAGTTGTTCAAAAATTTTTTTTTATAGGCATTAGGTGAAAAATCTTGTTTGGTGAAAATACATCTGTAGATTGGGGGCCTTTTTAGGCCCCCATTTTTTTTTTATCATTTTCTCAAAGTGTTTTGGTCTAAATTACTTTTTTTGTACTCAGTAAGCTGGTGGGGGGGCCAGGGTGGGGATAAAAACATGTGAGGATGTCATGTGATTTTTGGAGGGAGTGAAAAGGGCCATGACATCACCTCATGTCCTCTGAACCAAGTAATGAGCTGTGTATATAGAGTACTGAGGACAGTATACACTGTGAGCTAATTGCTGAAAGGACCTGTTGATAAGATAAGCGTTGAGAGGAAATCTGTTTCATTTTCTAACATCTAGTCAGAATGGCACAGTCTTCCTCCAAGTGTCTGACTGACCAAGAGATTGAAGCGATTATTTTTTTCAAAAGCGATGATGAAAGTGAACTATCTTTGTCTGATGAAGAATATCTGCCACCAGCTAATCAAACATCCTCATCCAGTGATTCTTCTGATGATGAAGAAGTGAATCTAGTGGATCCTAAAGAAGTGATAAGTAAACATCCAAAACAAATGTTTTTGGGACAGTAATCCTACATTAGTCGGACGAAACTCCAATACACAATATTGTGAACAGGCTCAAGGAGCTGGGGGAAGTCCCAGTTACTTTACCCCTAAAGATGTTTTCTGTACTTATTTTTCTGACAATATTGCAGAAGGGGTCCTATTATTTCAAACCTAGAAGGAGACTATCGCTTCTGCAAAAAATTTAAGTCCTGGGAAAAATATCTCAAAAGAGGAACAAAATGCATATATTGGACTTTTCCTGCGGGCAGGGAGTCAAAATCGTATGATTTTCCCAATACGAGAATTATTTCTGGACCCACTTTACTGATCAACACTATAAGGCGACAATGTCAGGGGGCAGATATGAGGAAATTAGAAGAATCATTCGTTTTGATGATAAGCGAACTCGTGCAGCGAGGTTTGAAACAGAAAAATTTACCCCAATCAGTTATATCTAAAAACAATTTACAAAAATTGCACAAACTTTACAATCCTAGTACTAAGGGTTTACTGTAGATGAGCAACTTGTACCGTTCAGAGGACGCTGCAAATTCATACAATACATGCCCAGCAAGCCAGCCAAGAAACGGAATAAAAATCTTCTGGATGTGTGATTCTGCAAATTATATGGCATAAATGGTGTAATCTAACTGTGGCAAAGAGGTTGGTGCACCAGTACAGAAGGATCTGGGGTCTGAAATAGTCAAAACTCTTGCTGTTCCAATATTCAATTCAGGTAGAAAATCACCATGGACAATTTTTTTCACCAATGATGAACTAGGCAATTTTCTGCTTGCAAAACCTATTGCACATGTTGGTACTATAAAGCAAAACAGACGAGAAATTTCCCAGCAGAAACTCAAACACAATCGTCAGCGAGCACTTTATGAAGTGTTCTTTGGATTCAATATCAAAGCGACTTTGGTATCTTACAAGGCGAAGAAGGAGAAATCTGAATTTTTTACTCAGTACCTGCATCAAAATGCAGTGTGACAGCAAAAACCAAAAATTTAAACCAGAAACATCCTGCATTACAAAGCAACAAAAAAAGGTTAGATAAAATGGATGAGATGGTGGGGGAAAAATTCGTGTAAGAGGCAAACAAAACGATGGCCTGTAGTACTATTTTCAAATATGCTTGATGTGCAGCCCTAAATTCATTCATTATTTTTTACAGAAACCATCCGGAATTTCAATGCACAGAGGAAGGACAGGAGACGCTTATTCTTGAAGGACCTTTGTCATGAACTTGTAATGCCCCACATGATAGAGCGAAGCGACTTGAAATGCTTGCCAAAGCAAACTAAAGAAGCAATGAAACGGTGTGGCGTACAGTTTCAGATTATTCCAGAGCCAGGGGAAAAAAAAACGAAAGCGTTTTTCATGTATCCACGAAACAAAGAGAGGAAAACTGAGCGATATTGTTCCACTGTAAGAAACTGTTTGCAAAAAACACCCCTTTTTGAAAAAAATAACATGTCAGAAAATTTTTTGAAGACTAATATAATAGAAAAGAAAGTTAGAATAAAAATGTGGCTGCAGCTAGTTTGCTATAGATTTCTAAGCATTTTTGTGTGTTTTTTATGTCTTTGCGTGAAATTTGGGAAAAAAAAGATTTTTTGGTGTTTTCTGTGAAAAATTATAATTAAAATGTTGTCCACTATTCATATTTTATTGAGCAATTTTAAATAAACTTGTGAAAGTTATTTTTTGTTTTTTCTACATTATGTGCATGGAGGCCTAAAAGGCCCCCATGACGTTAATATGTATATTTTTAACGTCATGCATTCTAGGGTTAAGTTTTATTAGACGGGAGGAGAAGAAGGAGGCTTTGGATGACAGACAATCTGGGATCTTGGACAGTAGAGAGTTAATGTCTTGGGCCCGAGATGTTTAAAATTGGGTGATTCAGCATACTGATGGTTTTGAAAGCCATGTGATGCTATCAGCTGACCCAGACCAACAGTGTACAAGGGTTCATCATTATCATAGGGAGAAGAGAGCAGCAGCTTGCGTGTCAGGCAGTGGCGCAGCCCGTAAGTTGGTAGTGTGGCCGGGGGTCAGCAGGGTGGCAGCAATGCGAGGTTGGGAGCCAAACGGCCATGATTTAGACCCCCCACTTTGCAGGTCCCACAAAGTAGCGGCACAGGGGCTCACCGGGTCAGCGGCGGTAACAGTCAGTCAGCGGAGCTTTGGTGGTAAAATCACCTACTCGGCGGTGTGCCAGTTTTTTGACGAAACACCAGAGGAGGGTTGAACATAACTATATGTAGAATCTGTGTGCAGAAAGTAAAGCGTGACCAGGGACCTAACGTTGGCACCACATCCCTGCATATACATCATGCAGTGTTACCATACGTGTTTCAGATGTGGTGGTCAAACCTGTCCAAACAGCTTTAGCACCCAGAGGCAAGCCTCCCAGTTCAGGCAGCCAAGGCTTAACCACCTCTGCCGAAGAAAACTCCCGTACTATTATAACATCTACCGGTCCAGATGCTCCTGCTCCTCGGCACTCATGGTGCCAGCAGTCGTTCACTGAGACGATTGCCAAGAGACAGCAGTATGCGTCTAGCCATCCCGAAGTGCAGAAGCTGACCGTGCTCCTGTCCAAGTTGGGGGTACTGCAGTCCCTCCCTTTTCAAGTGGTGGATTCTGCACCATTCAAAGAACTGGCCAGGAAACTTGCCATTCACTTCAGCCATTGTAACGACACGGGTAGTGGCTCCTCTGAACCACCGCAAGCGGTGGTAGCGGCCAAGCCAGGGAGCGGGGTCTAAGTAGTTCCCGGTTTTCACCAGAGCCCGCCGCAAGGCGGGATGGACTTTCTGCGGCGGGAGTCCTACCTGGTCGCTACCCCTGGCGCGAATAGCTTGAGGTAGCAGCCGAGGCCCAGTGAGGTACAGAATCGTAAGACGAAACTCGTAGTCAAAGGTCAGGCCAACAGGTCAGGGCAGGCGGTGGACATTCGAGGTCAGGTAATGTAGCAGAAAGGTCGTGTACACAGGCCGACAGGAACTGATGAACGGGGAAATTCATGAACAGGAATAAATATATTAACAGGGGGAAATGTATGAACCGCGGGAAATTGATGAACAGGAATAAATATATTAATAGGGGGAGAGTATTGAACAGGGGGAAATTGATGAACAAGAATAAATATATTAACAGGGGGAAATTATTGAACAGGGGGAAATTGATGAACAAGAATAAATATATTAACAGGGGGAAATTATTGAACAGAGGGGCATTTAAAAAAAAAAAGTCAGAGGGGTGGGCATCGCCTTGAAAATTATAGAGATTTAAATAAAACTGTAAAAAAGTATAAAAGCAGCTAAAATTCGAAATGAAGGGGGTGGAAAGGGAAAACACCAGACAAACCCCCAAAAATTCTTTAAGCATATAAATGCCAAAAAGCCAAGCAGAGCAATGGGCCCCTTAAAAAACCTGGATGGGGAGCTGGTCACTTTTTGCCCAAAGAGAAGGAAAAGGGGTACAAAAAGGTTCTTCGCTCAAATAATTTTTTGGATTTATTGAGGGGGTGGGCCAAGTGCAGATTAGGTGGTCCCATACTGTTAATACATCCTCGCTAAAATTTAAATTGACTCATGTAAAAAAAGTCAAACCCAAATTTAAAAAACGAATGTGAAAAAGGCTCCGGCCCTGAGGCTTTCACCCAAAGTTCTTAAAGAGCTTAGCTTGGTTATCGGTGTGCCCCGTCAGGAAAATTTAGATTTTTCCCTGGTGACTGGTATGCCCAGGAGACTGGGCAAGGCAAATGTTTCTTCAAAAAGGGTTTCCAAGTCTTGCCCAGGTAATTTAGACCATTAATTTTTAAAATGTTGTAGGAAAAATTGTAGGGCTCATAAGGGACATATACAGGGGAGGTTGACAAACACAATTTATTAGTATTCCCAGCATGGATTTACTAAGGACGAAGCTGTCAGACCAATCGATCTGTTTTTTATGAAGTATGGATAGGGGGCAGCGTGGTATTGTGTTTTGGACTTTAAAAGGCATTTCACTGTCCCTCATAAGCGTTTTTTAGGAAATTAGAATCCATTGGGTTAGAGATAAAGTGTGAAATTTGGATTAAAAACGGGTGTTGGATCGTACTAAAGGATGGTGGTAAATGACTCCTAATTTGAGTGACCCCCGGTTGTGAGGGTGTGCCGCAGGGCTCAGTATTGGGTCCTCTTTTTTAATGTATTTTTTTAAAGATATAGGGAAAGGATCAATACAGGTTTCTATTTTTGCAGAAAATAACTATGCAGGGTAGTGCAATCTATGGAAGTCTCATAAATTGCAAGCAGACGTGGACACCGAGTGCTTGGGCATCCATTTGGCAAATGGGTTAAATGTGGAAAAATGTAAGGTTCGCTCTGGGAGAAAAACTACAGGTCATATGTCCTGGGGGGAGAAAAACTGAGAACCTTTTGAGAAAGATCTCTTTTTGTAGATCATAAAACGCAAAGACATGCAATGAATCGCTGCCTCTAGGGCAATAAAAAATTGGCGTGTATTAAAAGAGGCTTTGGTGCATCCTAATTAGAATATGCTGTTATTTTGGGCCCCATTTTATAGAAGAGTGTAATGGAGCTAGAGAGAGTACAAGACGGAAACCAAAACTTAAAGGGGGAATGGAGCATTTTAGTTATGGGGAGAGGTTGTAGAATTTAATTATTTAGTTTTTAAATGGGAAAAGATGATTTCGGGGGGCATGTTTAATTTATATAAAATTAAAAAAATGTTCCCCTACAAAAATTTGGGGAAAATTATTTCAAGTGAAGCCCCCTCAAAAACGGGGGAATTCTCTTCGCTAGAGAAAAAAGGATTCTCTCCAGGGGAGAAGAGTTCTTCCGAAAAACTGGAATCTGGGGAATAGCCTGTGGGGAGCGGTAAGAGAAACTGTAGAGGTTTAAAAGAAAGGCTTTGTTCCACCGAAACAAAAGAATAGAATGCGCGTAGCTATGAAAAATTCGGGGTCCTGGCTTTTGGAGGCTCTGGGTAAAAAGGTTTTTGCCTTGGGGTTCCAGGCTTTAAACCATGGTGAGGCGGGGTTAAAGTCCTTGTTCCCCTCCCTCCCAATTTTCCCCCCCCCCTTGGTTAACTTGAGGGGCACATTCTTCTTTCAACCTACTAACTTTTAACTTTAGAACAAAAAAGGAAAGGCAAAAATGATTTTTGATGATCCAAGGGACGGATGATTCCCCGGGGCGAACAAGTCACACAGGGGGGAAATCCCAAATCAGGTTGTTAAAGTTTTAAAAAACCCAACAAAAACATTCTAAAAAGGCCAGGAAACTTTGCATCACTCAGCCGTTCTTACAAACCCCCCAATCACACCTCCCTTAAGCGCAGGGCACACCCGGGCCCCCCCCAACAAGGGGATAGTGACATTTCCAAATGGTGGAATTCCAGCCTCCTATTTGGAAGACTCTATGAACAAGAAAGGCTATTAAGGTTTTTGATACCAAGCAGACAGGAGTAACCCCTTGTAATTTTAATGTCGCCCCTTGGGGCTCATGCTTTTAAACCCGCCGTTTGCCGGCCCTTTCATGCGGACATGCTTTTTGGCATGCCAGGACTACGGGTTGATAAATTTTTCCCCTGCTTCGTTTTCAGGACAACGGGGTGATCCACTGGCCACCGAAGCGATGCCCAAAAGCCACGCCCGGGAGCGGGATCTAAGAGGTCCCCCGGTTTTTCACCAGAACCCCGCGAAAGGGGGTGGATTTTGCGGGGGAGTCAACCCCGTCGCTACCCCGGGGCGAAAAAGCTTGCGGTGGAAGCCAAGGGGCAGCGAGGTACCCAATCGTAAGAACACTCTAGTCAAAGGGGAGGCCAAAAGGTCAGGGCAGGGGGGCGGAATTCAAGGTTTAGGTAAATACAAAAAATGTCGGGTACCGGGCAACAGGAAAGAGAAAAGGGGGAAATTGATGAAAAAGGAATAAATATATTTAAAAAAAGGGGGAAAAATTGATGAACAGGAATAAAATTATTTCAGGGGGAAATTGATGAAAAGGAAAAAATATATTAAAAGGAAAATTTTTTGAACAGGGGGGAAATTGTGAACAGGGAACAGGGGAGGGCCCCCTTTTTTCCCCCATTAACAGGGGAGGGCCTCCCCTTTTTTCCCGGGAACAGGAGAGGGGCCCCCCCTTTTTCCACAAGTAACAGGGGAGCACCGCCCTTTTTCCACCCTTAACGGGGGGGGGGGGGTCCCCTTTTATCAAAGCCATTTTTTCAGCAATTGCTTTTGCTTCTTTTTTTTGTTCTTTGTCCCATTCCCGTTTTGTACTGAATTCAAACCCAAAAATGGCACAGAATGCAAAATAAGCACCTAAAACATTCCCATAGTTTTGTTTCCTTCGTTTAAATTCCATTGCGCATTGAACAAATGGTAATGCAGAAACTGGATTCAAACCACCACGTTTTACTTCATGGTGACCCCCGATGCGACTCCCCCCTTTCTGTGCTTGGGCCTGTGTCTGCTCCAGGAATGTTTGGGCCACTGCCACTCCTGTAAAAGTGCCACCTCTTTCTGAAACGTTTGTCAGGTCGGACTGGGGGGGGCGGGCCCCCCAGGGGAATTTGTCTTCGGGGGCCCCCCTAGTTCATGAAAAAATTACCGGCCTCCGGGGCAAAAATTACCCCTTTTACCACATAATACAGGTGCAAAACAGAAAGATTGTGTGTAACAACCAAGGGAGTCACATATCATCTCACACATAGTCGTTAACATATCTAGACCAAAGGCTAAGTACCCTCCATTTCCCCCCCCCCACATACAATATCCCCCTCCACCACATACAATACCCCCCCCACCCACAACACTATCCCCCCACCCCATACAATTCCCCCTCCACCCACAAAAAATACCCCCTCCCCCACATACAATACCCCTCCCCCCCCACAAAAAATACCCCCCCCAACCCCATACAATATCCCCCTCCATCCACATACAAAAACCCCCCTCCACCCCAACAATATCCCCCCCCCCCACACACATTACCCCCCCCCACCCACAAACAATACCCCCCGCCACCCCCACCAAATATCCCCCCCCCCCCCCCAAACAATATCCCCTCCACCCACATCCCAAATTTCCCCCTCCCCCCAAACAAAACAATATCCCCCTCCACCCACATGTACGCGGGAAATTTTTACCGCGCCAAATTTTAAAACCTACAACCCCCGCCATATAGAGCCCCGCATAGAGGCCAGTCACCACTCAGGTTTTAACCTACAACACCGCCATATAGAGACCACATAGAGGTCAACACCAGCTCAGGTAAAACCCCACAACCCCGGGCCATAAGAGACCACAAGAGGTCAGTCCACCAGCTCGGGTTTATAACCTACAACCTCCCCATATAGCGACCACATAGAGGTCAGACACCAGCTCAAGTATAACCTAAAACCCCACCATATAGAAAACCCCCAAAAGAGGTCAGACACCAGCTCAGGTAAAACCCCTACAACACCACCATATAGAGACCACAAGGGGTCCAGACACCAGCTAAAGGAAATAACCTACAACACCGCCATATAAGACCACAAGAGATCAACAGCACCCCGGGTAAACATCACATTACAGGGGAAATACAGCACTGTTTCCAATATAGAAGAAACCAAAACCCCCTTTAAAATCGGTACCCCACCGGAAAACGTCCTATCGAGGAGTCTTTCCCTCTTCTTTCATGGACTTTTTCCCCCCTTCCCCCCCCTTTTTTTCCCCCCACAATTTTTCCCCAAAAAAAAACAAAAATTTTTTAACCCAATTTTCCCCCTTTTTTTCCAATTTCCCCCCGAAAACCCCCCCCGGGGGGGGGAAAAAAAAAAAAAAGGGGGGGAAAAAAAAAAACCCCCCCACAAAAAAACCAAACCCCCCCCCCCCCAAAAAAAAACACCCCCCCCCAAAACCCCGGCCCCCCAAGGGTTTTTCCCCCAAAAAAAAATTTTTTTCCCCCCTTTTTCCCCCCAAAAAAAAACCCCCCCCAAAAAAAGGGGGGTTCCCAAAAATTTTTAAAAAATTCCCCAAAAAAAACCCCCCCTTTTTTTTAAAAAGGGGGGGGAAAAAAAAAACCCCCCCGGGGGAAAAAACCCCCCCTTTTTTTCCCAAAACCCCCAAAAAACCCCCCCAAAAAAAAAAGTAAAAAATTTTTTTTTAAAAAATTTTTTTTTCCCCCGGGGGGGGGGGGGGGGGGGGCCCCCTTTTGGGGGGTTTTGGGGGGGCCCCTTTTTTTACCGGGGGGGGGGGGTTTTTTAGAAAAATTTTGGGGGGGGGGTTTAAAAGGGGGGGGAAAAAAAAAAGGGGGGGGGAAAAAGGGGGGTTTGGGGGGGGGGTTTTTTTTTTTTGGGGGGTTTTTTTTTTTTTTAAAAATTTTTTTTGGGGTTTTAAAAAAAGGGGTTTAAAAAGGGGTTTTAAAAAGGGGTTTTTAAAAAGGGGGGGGGGCCCCCCCCCCCCCCCCCCCCCCAAAACAACCCCCCCCCCCCAGGCCCCCCGTTGCCCGGGGCCCCCGGGGGGGCCCCCTTTTTTCCCCCCCCCGGGAAACCCGGGCCCCTTTTGTAGCCCGGGCCCCCCTTTTTTGGGGGGGGGTTTTCCCCCCCCCCCCCTTTTGGGGGGGCCCCCCGGGAGCCAGGGCCCCCCCCTTTTTTTTCCCCCCCCGGGGGGGGGGGGTTTTTTAAAAACCCCCCCTTTTTTTGGGCCCCCCTTTTTCCCCCCCCCCCCGGGGGGCCCCCCCAAAACCCCCCCCCCCCCCCCCCCGGGGGGCCCGGGGCCCCCTTTTTTGGGGGGCCCCCCCCCCCGGGGGGGGGTTTTTTTGGGGGGGGGCCCCCCCCCGGGGGGGGCCCCCCCGGGCCCCCCCGTAAGGGGCCCCCCCCGGGCCCCCTTTTAGTTAGGGCCCCCCCAAACCCTTTTTGGGGGGGGGTTTTTTTGGGGGGCCCCTTTAAAACCCCCCCCCGGGGGGGGGGTTTTGGGGCCCCCTTTTCCAGGGGCCCCCCCTAAAGGGGGACCCCCTTTTAACCGGGGGCCCCCCTTTTCCCCCCCGGGGGGGCCAACCCCCCTTTAAACCCCCCCTTTGGGGGCCCCCTTTTAAAGGGGGCCCCCCCAAAAAATTTTTAAATTTTTCCCCCCTTTCCCCCCCTTGGGGTTTTTTTAATTTTGGGGGGCCCCCCCCCCCCCCCCGGGGGGGCCCCCCCAAAAACCCCGGGCCCCCGAGGCCCCCCTTTTTTCCCCCCCCCCCCCCCCGGGACCCCGGGGCCCCCCCCCGGGGGCCCCGGGCCCCCCCGGGCCCCCTTTCCCCGGGGGCCCCCCCCTTTTTTCCCCCCCCGGGGGGGGGGAAAAAACCCCCTTTTTCCCCCCCCCCCCAAAACCCCCCTTTCCCCCCCCCCCCCCCCGGGAAAAAGGGAACCCCCTTTCCCCCCCCCCCCCAAAACCCCCCCGTAGCCGGGCCCCCCCTTTGGGAAAAAACCCCCCCCCGTTGGCCCCCCCCTTTTTCAAGGGCCCCCCCCTTTTGCCCGGGCCCCCCCTTTTAAAAAACCCCCCAAAAAAAAACCCCCGCCCCCGGGGGGGCCCCCCCCGGGCCCGGCCCCCCCAATTGGGCCCCCCCGGGGGGGGGGGGGCCCCGGGGGCCCCCCCCCCTTTAAAAGGGGGGGGTGGCCCCCGGGCCCCCCCCCAACCCCCCGGGAAAAAAAATTACCAAACCCCCCCCCCCCCCCCGGGGGGGCCCTTTTCCCCCCCCCCCCCGGGGGGGGGGGCGGGTCCCGGGGGGGGCCTCTCCCCGGGGCCCCCGGGGGGGCCCCCCCCCAAGGGGGCCCCCCCCCGGGGGGGGAAAGGGGCCCCCCCTTTCCCCCCCCCCCCCCTTTTCCCCTTTTTTTAAAAAACCCCCCTTTTCCCCCTTTTCCCCCGGGGCCCCCCCAGGCCCGGGGGGGGTTAAAAACCCGGGGGCCCCCCCTTTTTTTCCCCCCAAAAAAAAAAATTTTTTAAATTGGTTTTTTTTTTAAAAAAATTTTTTTTTTTAAAAAAATTTTTTTAACCCCCCCCCCAAAAACTTTAAAAAACCCTTAAAAACCAAAAAAATTTCCCCCAAAAATTTTTTTTTTTTAAAGAATTTTTTCCCCCAAAAAAAAATTAAACCTTAAAAATTTTTTTTTTGGGGAAAAATTTTTTTTTAAAAAAACCCCCAAAAAAATTAAAATTAAAATTTTTTTAACCCGGAAAATTTTTCCAAAAAAAAGGGTTTTTCCGGTTTTTGGGGGGAAAGGGGAAAAAAAAACAAAAAAAAAACCCAAAAAAAATTTTAAAAAAATTCCCTTTTTTTTTTTAAAACGCCCGGCCCCACACAGCAGTAGGGGCCGGGGCCCGGCAGGTGAAGGCCTAGCGTCTTCCAGCCTGCCAGGGAGATCACGGAGCGCAGCGCTAGTGGCGCTGTGCTCTGCTGACACAGCACAGCCCCGGGCGTCACCAACATTAGTCCCCAACTCCCGGGCCGGTCTCAGGACGCTCGGGACGCAGGTCCCGGCGCTCAGGGACCGGATGCGCGGACGGGCCCGGGGAGCGACGGCACTGCTCTTTCCGGCCCCCAGCAGCTCGGGGGGCCTACCGGGGGTTCCCCCCCGGGCCCCCGCGGCCCATCCGAGCCTGCTATTTGTTCAAAAAGTGTAAAAAGATTCTGTTTTAATAAAGATATCTCTATATGATAAATACACACCCTGTATTTTTACTCCAAAGGGAACCCACTATCCCTTGGAAAAAATTGCGCTCCACAAATGGCCAGGAAAAATTTACTTGTATGTGCCGTTTAAAAACACTGTGTATTTTTAAATGAATATAAAAGCACAAACAGGCTTAATTAACCTTCGGATATGAATTAGGCTACATTCAAAATTTCTTTTTTTGGTGTTGAAAAACACAGTTTCCTTTACTGACTACAACTGCAGAAAAATGCTTAATTAACCCTTGGATCTAAATTGTGCAAAAGAAATGAGCTGCCAAAAATTACTAGCTTTGTAGCGTGTTAAAACGACGTGTATTTTGCGTAGCACAACAGCAGAAAAACGCTTAATTAACCTTCAGATAAGAATTATGCTACAGCCAAAATGTCTTCTTTGGTGTTGAAAAACAACGTTTCTTTTACTGACTACAACTGCAGAAAAATACTTAGTTAACCTTGATGTAAATTGCGCAAAAGAAATGTGCTGCCAAAAATTACCAGCTTTGTTTGTGTGTTTAAAACGGCGGTTTTTTTACGGAGCACAACAGCAGAAAAACACATAATTAACCTTCGGATATGAATTATGCTACCGGCAAAATTTCTTCTTTGGCGTTTGAAAAAACAACGTATCTTTACTGAATACAACTGTTTAAAAAAACTTTGTTAACCCTTGGATGTAAATTGCGCAAAAGAAATGTGCTGCCAACAATGACCAGCTTTGCAGCGTGTTAAAACGGCATGTATTTTACGGAGCGCAACAGCAGAATAATGCTTAATTAACCTTCAGATATGAATTATGCTACAGGCAAAATTTCTTCTTTGGCGTTGAAAAATAACGTTTCTTTTACTGACTACATCTGCAAAAAATACGTAGTTAACCCTTGGATGTAAATTGCGCAAAAAAATGTGCTGCCCAAAAAATTATCAGCTTTGTAGCATGTTAAAACGGCGTGTATTTTACGGAGCACAACAGCAGAAAAACATGTAACTAACCTTCGGATATGAGTTATGCTACAGGCAAAATTTCTTTTTTGTTGTTGAAAAACACCATTTCTTTTAGTGACCACAACAGCGGAACAACGCTTTAAATTTAAACCCCCCGATCTAATTGGGGCAAAAGAAATGAGCAGCCAAAAATTAAAATGGTATTTGGATTGTAAAAAACCTGTTTCTTTAACTGAATACAACAGCAATAGGCTTAGATAACCCTTGGATATTCAATGTGCTCAAGAACTGAGCAGATAGCATTAAAATGTATATGCAGCTGAATGGACGCACACTGGACTTCATTCCAATACCCCACAAAATCAAAATGTAAGAGAAGCAGTCTCTGAGGCAAGCTGTGTAACCCCCCAAAAATCGCTGTATAAAAGTTAGTTCTTTAGTGTGAGATCGCAGCAGCAGCAGCTTGACAGCTCAGTGAGAGCAGTGTGAACTGCCAGCGTCATGCCCGGACTTAAAGAGAACCTGTCACATAGTTTTGCCCCTGGTGAGGACAGAAAAGGTGGGTGTCAGAACCTGGTTTTCCAGCGCTGTGTCCCTTATTCTGTAAGATGCGGGCAGTTTCCTTTTATTTAATGCTCAAATCTGCAGTTTTCAGCCAGAAGAGTCTTCGAAGGGCCCTTTTCAGAGTGTCAGTTTTTTTCATACCCGCCCACCTGAGGCTAGCCCCCCCCCAACTCTAACAAATCTATTACTTGAATAGGTAAGAAACATGAAAAAACTGTAAGTGGGCGGAGCTTCCCTTTGGTGGGTGGAGCTAACACGATCCATGAATAAGATTTTAAGGGGTAAATGCTCTAAAACTGCTGCATCTTACAGAAAAAGGGGAAACACAAACCTGGAACAGCAGGTCTGACACTAGCTTGTGCTGTCCTCAGCAAGGGGGCATAAACTATGTGACAGGTTCCCTTTAAGTGCGGTGACGTCACAGATTCCCGCCGGTCTTGTTTGGTTTTCATCTCTGAAACATGTCCATTTACATTACTCCTTTCTTCCTCCCAGACTTCTGTGCCCCATGTAACGGCATGTGCTCACAGCCATTTTATCAATTAAAAACACGCTTCGTTCCCGCGGTTCAGCCCAAACTTCGACTTCGTTCAGAATCGAAGTTTTCCTAAAATTCTTAACTAATTTAATTTCGTTAGAATCGATTCGCCCATCTCTATTCATGATATTTCTGCCCATCTTGTTGGTGGTTGTCTCCTCCACCAATTTTTTTTCTTGTCTTTTACAGTGAGCTCTGTCTTCTTGTTCTAAGCCCAGGATTGTGCATAATATAGTTGGACAGGAAAAAAGCATCCTTTGTTAAAAAGTCTTGATAGAATTTGGGCAGATGAGCTTTTTGGGCTGAAAATTAATTAAAAGGGAAAAACAGTCCCTTTATACGCATAAATACAATGCAATAAAAACATCAAACCATATATAGAGTGACAATAAAACATACAGCTTAGATTACCCTACACTAACAAACCTACATACTGAAAAAAATAATCAAACAAAAAAAGGGATTACAGACAGTAGGGGTTTGGGGTTTTGGGGGAGTTCTAAACCCTTCACATTTACAGTATGTATCTAATGGAATTTATTGTGGAAGCCATTAGGAAAATTTTTTCGGAGGGGGTTTTACCCCCTGTGTAAAAGGAAAAGGGAAAGGAAATATCCATTCTTCAATTTATGTGCATATATTCTAGTCACTGCAAATAAAGTCACTCATTTTCCCTAATCCCCCAAAAGGGAAAAAAGTTGATGACTTCTTGGGAAAACCCCAAAACAGGGAAAAAATTAGAAAGAAAAAAATTAAAAAAAAAGAAAAAAAATTTAAAAACATTTTTTTGGGGGGTTATGTAAGTTTTCACTTTTGGGGATTTTTAGTAACTAATAAATTTTATTTTAATTTTTTGCTTAATTATTAAAATTCTTTTAAATCAGTGTGCAAAAAAAATAATCGTACAAAAGGGAAATTTTCCTTGTAGTTACCCAAACTTGACCCTTTCCCTTTGGGGGCTACTTTGGGGAAAGGTGGGTTTTTTTTTTTTTTTTTTTTTTTTTTTGGGGGGGGGGGGGGGGGGGTTTCCTTTACAAACCTTGTTACTTCCCAAAACAAACCTAGATATTTCCCGGAAAACCCAAAAGATACTTTAAACCCAAAACTTTAACCTTTCTGGATAGAAACTAAAAATTTTAAATGTTTTTAAAAAAAAATTCCCAAAAGATTGGAATTTTCCCCTAATCCAATAGATCGATGGGGTTTTTGGGGTTCATAAGAAAGTGAAGTTGAATTTGATAGAGGGGCAGTTTGGGAAAGTTCCCGCTTTTACCTTCAGGCCCCAAGGGCCTATCCAAAATTTGGAAATTTAAAAAATGGGAATGCCCTTTTGGTTCTGGGAACACCTTAACCCGACAATAAGTGGCTCAAAAAATTAAAAAAAATTTAAAAAAGGACTAAGTGATTTATCTTGGGGACCCCAAATATCTTAAAAAATGATTGGATTTTTCTGTCCCACAAACTTTGCTGGGGACCCCAAAAAGAGACAAAGATGGAGGGGAGGCAAATTAACAGGCACCAACAGAATTTTTTTGCTCCTAGGCAGCACTGCAGAGACACCAGTCACTGCCACATTAAATTTTTGTACAGTATCTTGTCCTCTTCACTCCCAGGCACCTACATGACACAAGTCATCTCATTTCATCTTCTCAGAATTTCTCTGATTTGTATAAATGTACATGATTGCCGTCATTTCACAGTCAATTACTTACGTGCAGATCTTTGGTGAATTAGCATATTTGAAAATGTCAAGTTGGCGGCTATGTAAAAAGTTACCAAAGAAGAAAAACTTTTGAGTTTTTTGCCATTCTCATTTTTGTTACATAATTTTTTTCTCATTCTAGGTCAGATTTTTTCTTTTGACAAACATTGTAAGTTTCAGGAGCAGATGGTACGGCGACTGTAGTACTGCATAAAGCTCTAATCAGCATTAGAATGCAGATTTCATATACCAAAGTCAATGGGAATGGATGTCAATAATAAATAAAAACAGTGCATAAAATTTTAAGAATTTTTTAAAGGAGAACTTAATTAATTTCCCGCTCTTTACGTTTGTGGTTTAATTTAGGGTGCAAAGGGTATTGTATTCCAATCTACTATAATTAATAATGCAACCTTAGATTTTATGGGTCTATGCAAAACTTTACATTTAAAATTATACAAAGGTTAATAACTTTCAGTCCTTGAGACAGCAGTGTGGAAACAATGGTGCAGATTTATCAAGTCAGTTGCGCCAGAATTCTGGCTCAATTTGCGCCAAAAACAAGCTTTTCGCAACATTTACTATGTGTTTTAGGCAGTTTCAGACACTTCTGCGCCTCGTCCGACAAAGGGGATGTGGCTTCGTAGAAATGGGTGTGGCTTCACGAAAAGGGGCATGGCTTAAATGCGACAAAAACTGCGCCACAGTCTGTGACCAAATTCTGGTGTAAAAGTAAGCCAACTTAAAGATGGTACAAACCTAGACTAGACAGTTCTAACCTGCGCCAGATTTATGAACACTGTGATAAATGTGGCGCATTGTAGGACTGTCTAGTCTAACTTTAAACTGTCTAAAAGTAAGACACTATTGCTAAATATGCCCCATTGTGTCACTGTTAGATTTGGATAAGCTAAACTGGGGGAGGATTCTCAGGGATTATACATTATTCATATTAAAATGCTCCTCATGATTATGATTTTGAGCAGGGAATGCCCAGGTCACTCCTCTAAAACAGTTTATTTTCTTAAGTTTGGTGGTTCTGAAAGAGAAACTTCAGAGCAAACACTGAACCAAAGGCAAAATCAGGAAACAGGTCAAAATAGCAAACAACACCCACCTTCACGTATAAATAGGAATCAAAGAGCCTCTCTGCCCTGAAAAAATGGGGTGCTACTTTTTTGTATTCTGTTCTGCTCTGATTTGTAGAGTTAGTGCAGGAAGTTAAAGGATTAGCTGTAGTTCATGAACGTAACACAATCATTTTCTCGTTATCAAGAGTCAAGATCATGGAAGACTAAGTAGGTGGACAAAACACCTCTGGACACAAAGGGCCTTATGTATGAAAACTGTATAACAGTAAGATTGCAACCAAGTAAGAGCTCACCTGTTATTTCATATAGTACTCTGGAAAAATAAAAGCTGAATTCTGACTGGTTGCTATGGTGAACAAAGACAGTCTTACTGCTATCAATTTTCATACATGAATCCCTTTTCTACCATGAAGATAGTCATTTATCTGTCCACCACCCAAGACTACCAGGGAAACACTCAGTAAAGTCATTGTTCTACATCACTAAGGAAGCACCGATTAACTGTACTCTTGGCCACAAAGGAAGCAGTTATTAATGGGAACCTGTCACATAGAACGTATTATAGAGCAAAAAGAGCTGAGCTGTAATATAGTTTTGTAGTGAAAGATTCAATAGAAGTTGTAATTGTTTCATTTAACTTACTGCTTATTCTAGGCTAAGGAGTCCAGTAGGTGGTGTTAGCAGTGACTGAAAGAAATTTCAGTATGTATTATCATACAAAGAAAACTGCTAATCACTGGTAAGATTGCCCACTGGACTCCTTAGCCTAGAATAAGCAGTAATTTAACGGGGTTATCCGGGAGTTTAATGATTACATAGAACACCGGTCCCCAACCTTTTTTCCACCAGGGACCGGTTTGATGCACAATTTTTCCACGACCCAGTGGGGGGCGTGGTTATTAGGGGCGGGGTTATTAGGGGCGGAGTTATGGAGGAGGTTGGATGTTTAGAATCACACAAAAAAACAAGAAAGTGTATACTGTGTCATTTAGGGATATCGTATGGGGTAACCAGTATTTTATAACTGAAGACTGATTGTCAGCTCTGTGGGTCAGCATTATACATGTATATAATATACATATGTAATAAGCTCTGTCATTATAGAGATATATGCCCCCTGTAATAATAAATAAATATAGCCCCCCTGTAGTGATAATAATACATAGCTGCCCCAGTAGTGATAGTGATACATAGATAGCTGCCCCAGTAGTGATAGTGATACATAGCTGCCCCAGTAGTGATAGTGATACATAGCTGCCCCAGTAGTGATAGTGATACATAGATAGCTGCCCCAGTAGTGATAATACATAGATAGCTGCCCCAGTAGTAATGATACATAGCTGCCCCAGTAATAGATAGCTGCCCCAGTAGTAATGATAGATAGCTGCCCCAGTAATAATGATACATAGCTGCCCCAGTAGTAATGATAGATAGCTGCCCCAGTAGTAATGATAGATAGCTGCCCCAGTAATAATGATAGATAGCTGCCCCAGTAATAATGATAGATAGCTGCCCCAGTAATAATGATAGATAGCTGCCCCAGTAATAATGATAGATAGCTGCCCCAGTAGTAATGATAGATAGCTGCCCCAGTAGTAATGATAGATAGCTGCCCCAGTAGTAATGATAGATAGCTGCCCCAGTAGTAATGATAGATAGCTGCCCCAGTAATAATGATACATAGCTGCCCCAGTAATAATGATACATAGCTGCCCCAGTAGTAATGATAGATAGCTGCCCCAGTAATAATGATACATAGCTGCCCCAGTAGTAATGACAGATAGCTGCCCCAGTAATAATGACAGATAGCTGCCCCCCCCCCCCCCCCAGTATGCAGGCAGGGCAAAAAAAGTAATAAGAAGTCACTCACCTTTCCTGGATCCTCATCCGAGCTCCTCCTCCCAGCAGCCGACATCCGACAGCACCGAGCGGCGCGGGGGTGTGATGTCACTGCTGCATCACACTCCCTGCGCCGCTGATCTGTAGATGCGGCGCTCAGTGAGCGCCGCATCTACAGCGATAGGGAAAACAGGGATGGTAATGCACCGCTCCTGCTTTCTCCCAGGTGATTACAGCGGCCGCGCAGAGAAGATGCCGACCGCCCGGACTAAAGCCACCGGGCGGTCGGCGTCAGGTGTAGCCGGCGCCGCGGAACGGCAGGGGATGCGCTAAGGCCCGGTGCCGGTCCGCGGACCGGCGGTTGGAGATCCCTGTCATAGAACACTATAAACAGCATTTATATTGAAAGTAAAGCTATTCCACTACCTTCATGTGTTTATTTTCTTCCCTTTTGTCTCCTTAGTCATCTATCATAAGATCAGTGAAAGTTCCTGTTTGTGGGAGTGTCAGTAGTTCTCCTACAGCTATTTCCTTTAAGACTCAGAATCCATTGCATTTATAACCTAGTCTTCTTTGCACCTGCCCCCTAATCCTCCTAGCACTGTTCATTATCATTGGCAGACATGTAAACCTCTGTCCCTGCATCTCGGCTCCAATTCACTCCCTGTTTGCCTGCAGCAGACTGTGTGTAGTTCAGTCACCAACCAGTTTGTAACATGGTAAAAAGACATTCTTTCCTCATCCTATAATATATGTAATACATGTAAAAATGTATATAATTTGGTTTATAGATGTCTGCGTATGTGCTGTACATCCCCCAAAGCAGGTACATAGCTATTCCCTCATTGTAACTGATTTCTGTGGGGAATGTGGCATCATCCAGCTTTCCTGTACACTGGATTGCCTATCTAGCATCCAAGAAAGGTGGGTGATGTCACATCCTCCAGTTGGTTTTTGATCATGGGAAAGCTGTGTGCCTGTTCTAGGGGATGTGGCATCATCCCTGCACACAGTGATGTCAGGGCAGCATTTCATGACACTTTACCCTGGCACCAATACTTTATAAAGAGCAGTAGGAAGACCTTTTTCTGGCTCCTGCTGTATAATTTCAGAGGTCCAATGCACATTCAGCCAATCAAACAATGTAAGTCTTCTGACCATTTCCTCGTATCAGAAGAGGTAAAGACATTGAATAGTATGTCAGCTACACTCTAGCAGTGATGAGTCACTATGGGTGACATGTATGTACAGGGCTGTGCCAGTATTCTGGTGTCTGTTTAGCCCAAAAACTGGCGCACTCTAAAATTAGACACATTATGAGGTGCCCATGATACTTTGTAATGCGCCTAAGATGTGGGGGCATTCTGGAGGTGTGTCGCACAACAATCATATGATTTTACACATATATGACTGTAGGACTGCAAAACTGGGCGCATTACTGCTGGAACAGCTAGACCAAGTTAAAATAGGTTTACCTGAGCCTAAGTTGTTGTTTTGGAGCTAGAAAGCACTAACTCAATGACCCGCAGAACAAGTTAATAAATTCAGGCTCATTCTACGCTACTAATGCGCACAATAAAATTGACATCTGGGCAACAAAATTCATACATGTTGCCCTATGTACACATAGTTATCACTGTATGTGTATAACCATCTCCCCTTCCAGCTCTGTACTGAATGATTATATTCCTGTCAGCACCTCTAATTATATAGTGACTGTTGTGTCAGTGTATGCAACTATTTTACAACGTAGCTTTTTTAAACACGAAACCGCTCCAAATCAGTCTGCCTCATCAGGACTCCTCAACCCTCAACACAGTCAATAGCAAAAAAGTGGCAGGCTTTTTTAATTGCAAAACAGTATAAAAAAATTTATTAAAAAGTCCTATAGATACAAGACTTCAACAAACAGCAGTTTTGTTACTTGCGATTATTGTGGAAGGCATTCCATAGTAGGCGGCATAATTCAAATCAGGAACATATATTAATTTGCAGTACTGTGACCGCATAGTTCTGGCCGCTCCGGCTTGGAGCACAGCAATTCCTGACAGGCGGGCGTGACGCAGGGCGTGCGACGTTTCGGGGGACCTCCCCCTTTCCCAAGCAAGTGCTTGAGAAAGGGGGAGGTCCCCCGAAACGTTGCGCGCCCTGCGTCACGCCCGTCTGTCAGGAATTGCTGTGCTCCAAGCCGGAGCGGCCAGAACTATGCGGTCGCAGTACTGCAAATGAATATATGTTCCTGACTTGAATTATACCGCTTACTATGGAATGCCTTCCACAGTAATCGCAAGTAACAAAATTGCTGTTGAAGTCTTGTATCTATAGGACTTTTTAATATATTTTTGATACTGTTTTGCAAATAAAAAAGCCTGCCACTTTTTTGCTATTGACTGTGTCAGTGTATGCAGCCAGCTGATCTCTGCTCAGGTCACGCCCACCACAGTGTTTCTGACTTGAGCCTGGCTTCAAAGCACACCCACTGAGTAATGTCAAAACATCCATTCAGGCCATGTGATCCATGGACGTCACATGGTATGCAGGATGAGTAAAGGGCTCTCTACCTAGTTTTGCAAAGCAGAGCAGGTAAAGAATTTTAATGGGTATCAATTACAAAGTTCAATATAATTAAAGGGGTTGTCTCGCTACAATGATTAAGTTTTAATTAAAAGATCTTTAAAAAACAAGCAGCTTTGCAATATATGTTCATTACAAATGTCCTACTGATTTTGAGTTATCCTTGGTAGTAGGAGTGCATCAGCTTCTCAAATCACTATAGCAACTGACCTGTTGATTTTTATCTCACTGGCTGCCAGTGCTGATGACTCATCAGCTTCTGAATACAGGTCAGAGCACAGAGCCCCTCCCACACAGTATGCTTCTGTAGGAAAGGGAGGGGGAGGGCTCTGGCTTCTGTGTCTGTGTGGATTAACCCTGTGTGTGCCTGCTCCCTCCTGCTCTCTACACAGAGTAAGGAGAGCAGAGGTGTGGCTGATCTGTGGTCAGTATGATGTGACAGCAATGAAGTGTGTTACTATAATCATGATGTGTCTGTGGAGCTTTGACTATACTAATAGAACAGATCAGGGGGGCATGTGAACGGTTCATATCCCTCCCTGCTCTGCTGTATTAGTGACACATTGTGATTATAGTAACTCACTTCACAGCTGCCCTGTGTCTGTTCTGACAGGGTTTGTTTGTTGTTGCTTGAGATGTCCGTGGAGATTTGTATGCTAAGCAGGGGGTATAGAAACACTTGCATTCCCTCCTGCTCTGCTATTAACATACACAGCTTCACAGATCTCTCCACACTCATAGATCAGCCCTCTCCCTGTTGTCTCCTGACTCTGTGGAACTAACAGTGCAGCTCTAGGCAGGCACACACAGGGTTAACTCTGGCAGCAAACCCCCTCATCCTTCCCCTGCTGTATAGAAGTTACTGCAGTCTGAGGAGGAGAGCTGTCTGTGTGCTGAGGGGAGGGAGGAAGGGGGAGGAGAAGAGGCAGACAAGAAGCACACCCCTGAATTCAAAAATCCTATGCTGCCAGACACATTGAAGTAGGCTGAAAGCCTGTAGTGAGACAACTCCTTTAAGTAGTGAGCTCTAAAAAGACCCCATTAAGTGCATAAACTCCAAGTTGTACTGAATCTTTCCCCAGAAAACTATATATCAGTTTACTCAGCTCTTTCTGCTCTATAATATGCTGTATGCAGATGGAATGCATGTTTAATGTTAAAGGTTCCCAGGGAATTAGCATAAAGTGCTCCATCATCCTAGAACACTAGAGTTGTTACTATCAACTATTTTACCGTATGGCTGATGTATTCACGTACTGTATGGCAATATAACTACACACCATGTTTGGGACATCTCTCATGTCTCTCTCTTTCACACTAATACATTTATAGTACGTACAGATCCCTGCATAAAAGGAACCTTTCCACAGAGAATGTTTTCTTTATTCCTTATAGATGTCCATCAAGTTAGCTAAAAAAAAATTGAGTATCAGGAGGTTGTGCCCCAAAAATAGTACAAATCTTTGCTGTGGAAATTTCTGCCACTGTAAAGTCCTTTCATCCCTCTTCAGTGTGTGAGCATACATTTAAGGGTATTTTTTTCTTTCTTTCTTTTTTATATTAGCTAAGCAGCAGGAGTAATGTATGACTGGAGCTAAAAAAGGCTTTTAATTTGCCTTGACATTTTCATGGTGATGACAATTCTGAGAAGTAAAAATAAATGTGATGAAGTGACATTGTTTATTCTGTAAGCTGAGCCGCCCAGTTTCCTGCTTACAGAACATTCACTTGGACTTTCATGATTACTGATGGTTACAAAGGCAATATAATTCCAACCCATCATTTCATAAATAAATTGATCCTGAAGATGAAGAACAGATGTCTTCAGGATTATAGGGTATGTACAGGACTAGAAAAACATAGCCACTTACTTCCAAAATAAAAAACAACATGCCATACCCATCCACAGGTTATATGTGGTATTATAACTCAGTCCCATTCACTTCAATAAGCAGCGTTTCAATATCAGACACAACCCTTGGACAGTGGGGGCACTATTTCTAAAAGAAGACAGCCATGTTTTTGCACAAACCTGCAACGTAATATACATTTCTGCTTTGAATGAAAATTAAAGCCTATATTATAATAGCTGAGTGCGGTTTAAGCGTGTCATCAAATGTGACAACAGAACACCTTACCATTTGGCAACAGTCGAAACCCTTGTTCTAAGAAAAAATAAATAAAATTTTGACCAGTAAAAGATTTTTATGTTGATCTTAGGAAATCATCTATTTCCATATTTGCTTTCAGGACCCCCACAGGGGACTACTTTTATAAACCAGAGCAGAGAGCTTCTATGAAAATCATCTTCTCGGGTTGCCCTGGCACACCCATGTTATTTTCAACTGGCCATGAAGTTGAATGGATAGTAAGCAACAATGTAGTACAGTTCCGTAGCAAAACAGTTTTCAGCTTCATGAAACAATAAATTAATTTATGATGCTCTTTAGCACTGCTTCTAAAATATCATGGACTTAAGTTCCATGCTCCAACTAATGAGAGCTGTGGTCAGAAGTGTAGGCTAGGTACACATCACATTTATGGTTTATGTTTAGTGTGTACACTGGGAGAGATCCCAACGTGCTAAACATTTCCATAAGATTAAATGGCTCAGTGGAGGCATACTCTTTTTGCCTCCGTTTGGCTAGCATATGTCTATATACTACAAGAAAAAGTATTGAATAGCAAAAGAGCCTAAGCTATTCTATCCCCATAATGACATGTGATGTATGGGTATGTTATCTTGCTGGTATGGAGCTATAGAGCGAGCTCACACACTGAGTCCACTCCATAGGTGGCAGGTCTGGGCTTTTAAGTACAGCTGATGCCTGCTGGCTATGCTCCCCGCTATTTAACCTTTTAGACGCCACACCGTACCTCTCTCCGATTGTTATCCCCACAGTGAGATCGAAAAGTGCAAAGTGATTACCATGGCAACTGAAAGTCTTCTATAGCCACTACATTAGTGCTTCTGTTTCTCAAGCAAGAAGTGATAGAACCACCATCTTGGTACAACCTTCTGTATTATCTCTATAAGCGATCACGCCCCGTAGTGGTCAAAAACTCTAGGGGGTCTACAACTATTAACATGATAAAAATGTAAAAAGTCTTAAAAATAAAAAATATTAAAAGTTCAAAACACCCTCTTTTGCCATTTTACAAGGAACGTTTATTGTCTATTAAAAAGTGTTATTATGCTGTGTATATCTAGCATACTGTCAGATAAGACCAAACTAATAATGATTGGCAACACATTGCCAGCTGAGAAGGTAAAACCAGCCTGAAAGCAGTCAAGACTTGATATCCCCTTGATATTCCCTTCTCCAGAGGGGCCCATTAGCTAATTCCTATAACATGGTGAGCTCCGCAGCTGTTTCACCATTTTGGCCTCAAGTCCTGCCAAACTTGGACACATACTAAAGACACAAACCAATAGAAAAAATGAAAATCAATGACATAGCAATTATCACACATTTTTCATTAACCAAATACTTTGGTCATGAAGAAGTTAATTTCCCCTGGATTGGGGTTCTTTGGACTCTATTAATCAGATTAGGCCCTAGAACACGTTTCTTCTTCCAGTTGGCTTGATTTCGATGAGCTTATCTCTCTGCTAACTTGAATATAAAGTACAGAATTTATAGCAGGATTTGACTTAAGTTCTAGGAATTGGATGATGACGCGACTAGGATTTAAGACTTGTGTTTTTTGCCAAGGAACAAGCGAAAAGGAGTGCAAGCTGTCTACAGACACAAAGGTGTTAGCGAGCCTGTCTGCAGCAGCTGGTAGAACATTTATCTTGTCGGAATACCTTGCTGGGAGGTCATGGCTTGAATATCTCCATCTGTCTGCGGAGCTGATCCCAGATTTATTTCTTCAAGGAGCCATTGGCACCTGAACTAAAGAACAACTGAACGTCAGTTCACCTGCAATTATGTGCTCCTTTCCTGTGTCTCAACACTCCAAGGATGCTGAGAAGAAAGGTTTTTGTTCACTTGAAGGCAGGAAGTGAAGGGGGAATTCTTGCAGTAACTGAATTACTATGTGATTCGTAACTGCAGTCCTCTGCTTGATGTTTTGAAGCGTATTATATGGACTGGGTTTTCATACTGTAAAATAAACATTTAGAAATAAGGATAATCTTAGGATATTAGGTAATTAGATGAATATTTGTAAAATGATATGAGCAAGCCAATCTTTCTAACTACTGGTTATAGGCCCTTTTTGCTTTTAACCAGTTCCTAACCATGCCAACCCATCCCCCCTCTGACCAGGCTCATTTTCTGTAATATTTTATTTATTCTTTTGTATAACACCATTATATTCCACAGCACTGTACAGATATTAGTCCCACGGGGAGAACAAACAAGCTTCTTGCAGATATTCTTTTTGATGGGTTATGAATCCAGGACCTGCAGCACTACAAGACAATATATATGCTCAACATTGAACTACTGTACTGCAGTACACACGTTTCATACTTTCTCACTCAATTATTCTACTAATTTTTTTACATTTTTTCCATGTGTTAATAAGGCTTAATTTTCCTGTCCATTTTATATTACTTTTTTTTAATAACATGAGGGAAAATGCTAAAAAAAAAAAAGTTTGTTGCGTGCATGTTTTTTTTAGTTATTTAATTTTAGCATAAATTGTGCTGAAGTTAGTTTTATAATTGTGCCACTTTTCAATTACAGACGTCTATATGTAAATGATAAAAAAAATTGCGTTGTGGGGGTGGGGGTAAAAGTTACAATTTGGGTTGCTTTTTTATTAATATTTTCTTCTGTGTGTGCTTTTGTTTATACTTAGTTTTTTTTATTTTATATATTGTGCCCCCATAAGGTTATCCCCAGTTGCATGGCAAAAACTACCCCAGAACTAACTGCTTAGCTGATAAGGGTCTGATAAGACCCAGCAACATCTGTAACTACCAATGTCCCCGGCCGTCAGATAACCGCCAGCATTGGGAAGCAGATAGTGGAAAAGCTTGCAACATATCTGTATATACAATGCCCAAGTATCGCTGCACACACAGTGATTTGGAAGGCAGCAGTGGTAGTAAATCAGCCCCTGCCTTCTCCTTGAAGAGCCCAGCTGCCACAATTAGTGTGCAGCTGCGCACTCTGGATAGCCATTTTAAAATGGTAGTTCAGAGTTAAATAACCACTGTTTGGACGTTTATAGTCAAAAGGAAGATCATCATGTAGTTAAATAGGATTCTTGAAAACTGGTGTGGTAACACCCATGTGAAAAAATTGTTAATAAATTTCTAGAAGAAATAATAGAGAAATACACAGAAATACACAGAGTTGTAAGAGAAAATGCTCCAGAATTGTTATTTCACAGAGACCACAAGTAGTGAATAAAACACACCAGGGGCGTTGCTAGGGTCCTAAAACATCCGGGGCCCGGGCCCTTTGTGTTTTGCTCAGTAGGGCTGGGTTCACATGACATTTTTCACGCCACATTGTGAACTGCGGCATGATGTGTTTTTACAGAGAAAAATCTTCTGCTCCTGTCACTAATTTTCAGCATATTCCACATAGAGTGACGCTATATCTATATACCTGCCTCAGCAGTCACAGCACAATGAAAATCACCAATGACAAATTTACATTTTCAAAACCCCTCACCTCCGTATGACAGTGTAATACCCCTAAACAGTCACCAAAACATACACCTACACATGGAGCAAATCTACCAGACAAATGATTGTTACTAAAAACTCCTACAAAACCAAGTCCCAAAACTATTACTACAAAGGACCAAATAATCCTGCCAGACCCTGACCAAACGCAATCCCCATATGTGACCATCAGCTGTACACAGGCTCTGATTACATATATTACCACCATACAGGGACCATATAGTGGTAGATACTAGTTGTATGTAGGCGCTCTGCAGAAATATAAGTGATTACACTGCAGTTACATTTAGTGACTCACCGGAGACATCATTTCTGATCACGTTGTTCACTTTCCCTTTTCTCTCCATCCGGTCACACCTTCATGCTGATATCTCCCGCCAATACTCGTCCTGCAGATTGGACACAAAATATCTGAGAATCCTCACATTTCCAGCAACTCCTTAATTATAGGTATATAAGTCCCCTCAGTTAGGTAGGTGTATAGGTCCCCTCAATTAGGCAGGTATATAGATATAGGGTCAATGTCAGGCAGGTATATAGATATAGGGCCACTCTCAAGCAGGTATATAGATATGGGGCCACAGGCAGGTATAGGGGGACTCAGGCAGGTATATGGGGCGACAGGCAGGTCTAGGGGGCCACAGGCAGGTATATGGGGGCACTGAGGCAGGTATATGGGGCCACAGGCAGGTATATGGGGGCACTGAGGCAGTATATAGGGGCACTGAGGCAGTGTATAGGGGCACTGAGGCAGGTATAGGGGGCCACAGGCAGTATCGGGGGCCACTTGCAGGTATAGGGGGCCACAGGCAGTATAGGAGGCCACTGGCAGTATAGGGGGCCACAGGCAGTATAGGGGGCCACAGGCAGGTATAGGGGGCCACAGGCAGTAAGGAGCCACAGAATAGGAGCCACAGCAGTATAGGGGCCACAGGCAGGTATAGGGGGCCTCAGGCGGTATATGGGGCCGCAGGCAGTATAGGGGCCACAGGCAGGTATAGGGGGCCACAAACAGTATATGAGGCCACAAGCAGTATAGGGGCCACAGGCAGTATAGGGGGCCACAGCAGGTATAGGGGACCACAGGCAGTATATGGGGCCGCAGGCCGGTATAGGGGGCCACAGGCAGGTATAGTGGACCACAGGCAGTAAATGGGGCCCCAGGCAGTATAGGTGGCCGCAGGCAGGTCTACGGGGCCACACACAGGTAAGGTGGCCACAGCAGTAATAGGGGCCACAGGCAGGTATAGTGGGCCAAGGCAGGTATAGGGGCCACAGCAGTATATAGGCCACACAGGCAGTATATAGGGGCACCGAGGCAGGTAAACACTATAAAAATAACAACATTAATACTCACCTTAGCATCCCCGGCGAGCGCGCTCCGTCCTCTTCAGCCCGCGCTCCTCCCGCAGCTGCTTGGGTGCACAGCCTGTGACGCGCTGTGCGCCCGAGGACAGGCAGCGGCGTGATGAGGTCATTACATCGCGCCGCTGCCAGCTGAGCCGCACGGGGCCTTAGCGCTGAGGACCCGGCGCGGCCCCGCTGTGTCGATCCCGGAGACGGTCCGACACTGTCTGCGGGGCAGGGAGCGCTCGCTCTCTGCTCCGCAGAAGCCCGCAGTTGTATGTGCGTCCAGCGGATGCACATGTAGCTGCAGGGCCAGTCGGTGCTCCAGGCCCATGGCAGTGGCCTGGAGCCCGGGAGGTTCGGGGCACATGGGGGTTTTATTCGGGGCCCGAGCCCCGGACAAAACAGCCTAGCGACGCCCCTGAAACACACTTATCAGGTCTTCTTTAAAGGTCTTTTGAATCATGGACTATTCTTTTTGTTAAAAGGATTCCGTATTAAAGGCTGATCAGGGCTACAATGATCAGCTGGAATCTGAGGGAACCCATTAGAAAGAGTTCCCCTGACCTGCAATGCAACTGAAGGGAAAATTACATATTGCACAATTTCCATTATATAGTATATACTAGATAACGTTGTAAAAAGACACCAGTCCATTAAGTCCAACCTATAACCCTACAGTGCTGATCCAGAGGAAAGAAAAAGCCATATGAGGCGGATGCCAATTGCCTCATAGAAGAGGAAAAATTTGCACCAAAAATTATAAAAATATCTAATAAGAATAATCCTTGGATCAATGTCCTATCTCCAGAATTTATTAACCATTACCTGTGATATTATATTTTTCAAGAAAGGCAAGTTCATTGACTAAGTTCTTTTCTTGAACTCAGTCAATGACTCCACCATCACTATCTCTCGGGGTAGCGAGTCCCTTAGTGTCACTGGTCTTGCAGTAGAGAACCAGTGTCTGTAATAATGGTGAAACCTTTTTTCCTCTAAAGATAGATGTCCCCTTGTTGTTGTTACAGATTTAGTGGTAAAATGATCATGCAAGAAATCTATTTACTGTCCTTTCACATTTTTGAACATGGTAAAAAAATAGTTCCTAAACTCTCTTTTTTCCAAGCTGAATAACCACAAGTTTGACCAGTCTTGGTACTGCACTACCCTCACTCCCATAACTAACTTGGTCACCCTCTTCTGCACCCGCTCTAGTTCAGCTATGTCCTTCACATACACTGGTGCCCAAAACTGTATGCAATATTCCATATGTTGCCTCACTAGTGATTAGTGTTGAGCGATTATTATCGACAAAGTTGAAATCGGCACGGTATTATTGTTGATCGGATTTTTTAGATCACGCGATCATTTAGGTTAAAATCTGTGCATAATCTATTAATATCGTGCCATTTTCGGCGCTTCCTGTCATTTTGGCGGCCAGCAAATCAGCTTACAGAATAGAGCAGGGTGAGATGTGTGTCCGACGTCATGACTGGAATGTGTAAAAATCACATAACCTCGTTTTACATAGAACAGCCCTTCCTGTTCATGATCAGTGTATGTCAGCGTCTCATAGCAGTAGGACGTGCGCTCTGCCTCAGTCCAAACAGCTCAGCAAACAGCTCAGCGAAATTATTCTATTTTTTCACAGAGACAGCTCTACTTTTAGCTGTGATCCTTAGAAGTTAGTTAGATCACAGATTTGCAGATTTTAGGTAGTTAGGCAGAGAATTTTAAAGGAGCATCTACCGCTGTAAAGTCATGGGGGGGAGCAAGGGGGGTCGCGCGGGCGAACACAGATAAGCTCTATAAAGGATACTGGATATTGTACAGCCAAAACTTTGTTTAGACATTTCATTTTCCTGATATTAGGATACGATCTTTTTTAGTAACTGCAGGTCTAAATTTTTTAGGTGCAAAACTCCACTTTTATTATCGGTATACATTTCAGATAGGTGTTCTTTTTCAATTTTGCCCAGTCCAGCTTTGTTAATATAGCCCACTTTGCAGTTAAATTTGAATATAGCAATTTTGTAGTCACCACAGGTGAATTGATAGGTGCCAAAAATACCTTTTATTATCCCGTATACATTTCAGATACTTGTTTTTTTTCACTTTGGCGCAGGCCAGCTTTGTTGATAGAGCCACCTTGCAGTTAAATTTGAATCCAGCAACTTTGTAGTTACCACAGGTGTACTGATAGGTGCCAAAAAAACCTTTATTATCTGTATACATTTCAGACAGGTGTTTTTTTTCACTTTGGTCAGTCAAGCTTTGTTGGGTAGATCTACTTTGGGAGTTAAATTTGAATACACAATTTTTTAGTCACCACAGGTGAATTGAAGGAGCCAAAAAATACCTTTTATTATCCCGTATACATTTCAGATACGTTTTTTTTTTCACTTAGGCGCAGGCCAGCTGTGTTTGATAGAGCCACCTTGCAGTTAAACTTGTTTCCAGCAACTTTGTAGTCACCACAGGTGTACTGATAGGTGCCAAAAATACTTTTTAATATCCGTATACATTTCAGACAGGTGTTTTTTTCACTCTTGGTCAGTAAAGCTTTGTTGCTAGATCTACTTTGCAGTTAAATTTGAATACAGCAATTTTATAGTCACCACAGGTTTATTGATTGGTGCCAAAAAAAACCTTTTATTATCCTGGATACATTTCGTATACGTGTTTTTTTCACTTTGGTGCAGGCCAGCTTTGTTGATAGAGCCACCTTGCAGTTAAATTTGAATCCACAATTTTGTTTGATTTGAGGGAATTTGGAAAAAGCTGTGATTTGCCGTCTTTTAATAAGAGACTTTCCAAAACTCTTCCATACCTTCTCAAATTTTTATCTTTCTGAACATGGAGCGAAATAAAGGTGGTAAGCGAGCAAAGGGGGTAGGACATGGAGGTAGAGGTACGAGAGAAGGTGCTCCTTCCAGTGCTGGCGACAACAAAGCATTTCCAGCGGATCGTCAGTTGCAGGACCGTCAGGCCTGTCATCGCTGGGTCAGGGCCCTGTGAATCTCAGTAACGAACATCGTCGCCAATCTGTCCTTCAGTGGGGGCCCGCTTAGCTTTCCCCTTCCCCCCCT
>JAODAL010044099.1:0-33212 GCA_025379985.1 Phyllomedusa bahiana
CAATGGCATATCTGTAAAAAGTTGCTTTACTCGTGGGTCGATACGTTTTACGGCGATGCCCAATTTAAATATTTTTTTTATTTGAAGCATTTAAAAAAAAAAAAAAAGTGTTTTTAGGTGTAAAAGAATATTTATGCACGCTACTTTGAAGCCATAACTTTTTTTTTTTCCCAAATACAGAGCGTATAAGACTTTTTTTTTGCGGGAAATAACGTTTTTTTTAAATTTGGGTACAATTTGGGCGTTTATAATTTTTTGATCACTTTTATCCTTTCAGGGGTTGCGGGATGAAAAAAAAATTTAATTCGTGTTTTTTTTTTTTTTTTTTACGGCTTTCACCGTAGGGGTAAATTTTAACTGACAATATTATAGGGCGGGGTTTTTACCACGCCGCGTCCCAAATAGGGGTTTTTTTTTTTTTTGATTTTTTTGGGGGCGATTGGCGTTTGTAAAGGGGACAAGGGGGGTGAAACGGTTTTTTTTTTAAAATTTGCATTTTTTTTTTTTAAATTGTTTTTCACTTTTTTTTTATTTTTCACATTCTTTTTTTACTTTTCCCCATGGGGATTTGAATGAAGATCTTTAAACTCTCATTCAATAGAACAATGCACAGCTTGTTTCTTGCAATGGTTCCAGGTAACGGGCACGGTCACACATTTCCGGTCATGCCCACAGGGGACGGCCGGGTCGTGACGTCACAGCAAACCCGGAAGGCATTCTACCCTCCCGGCTTTTGCCCCGCAACAGCAGCCGCACGATCGGGCTGCTGTCACCGACAAGCGCAGGGGGAGCGATCTTCCTCGCCCTTAGTTATTGCGACCCCATGGTCGGTAATTTAAAGGGGGGGAACCGCCCCCCCCCCCACCGGATGATCGGGGTCGGGCCACCCCGGGGTCAGCGAATAACAGCGAACCCCCGCCGACGGGAACCTGCCCTTTTTTATTCCCGCGATCCTCAGGACTATGCAACGTCCAGGGGCGTAACCCCCAAACACCTGGATGTTTTGCATATTTAGGGTTTGTAAGGGGTTTTAAAAGGGGATTACGCTTCACAGTTCGGGGTTTCATTGTACTTTCATTTCTAGCTCCTCAAAATCCAGGGGGTTTTTTCCCCCTCCCCCTGGGTGATTCTTAATTGAAGAGGATGAAAATCCCGTCTTTAGGAATCATCCGAGCAGCACAGATCGTCCCCCCTTCTATGTTTACACGCACAGCAAAGGCCTGGGCAAAATTCTGCTGTTTTCTGATTTAGAAGCAGCTGCGTGTTACTGTGCAGTTGCTGGGTGTCAGATGAAAATTTTCCGCCCCTTATTCTGAGTGAGAGAGACAGGAATGCATACCCCATGAATCGACCGGGGGGCCCAAAAAATGTAAATTAGTAGAGCCGTCAGCCAATGAAATAAAGGGGGTGGAACCGACCGGGACTGAGGGAAAAGTGTTTACAAAAAAAAGTGAAAACAAAACAGCTTTGCAAATGAACCAATTTCAAAGTTGCTTGTTTTTCACGCCCCCTTTTTCTGAAATCATTTAATGTAAAGATACAACCCCTTTAAGTAATGATGCTTTCCGAGCCAATATATATCTTCCTGTCTGCATCTGTCAATGAAATGACATCACTTCCTGTATTAGGTCTGTTAGGAGAGTAGACTCTGTGGCCACCAACTATAATGGTCACAGACAATAACTCAAGTAGGGACCTTGCAGAAAACAGCACAATAAGGCAAAACCCATAAAGCCACATGCAGAAGCTATGCTAAATTGGAAGGGCGATAGTTCAAAATAGGAGACGAAAAGCAAAGTCAACAAAAAAATATAGTGGACATGGATCATTACGTACGGTCGGAAAAGGTCAGTTTTTGTTGTGGGATAGAAATGTTATGTTTATTACAACTAAATAAATGAGGCCAGACTTATTATACTGGCACTGGGAGATTGCAATACATCTCCATCTCTAGTCATCAGTCATGCTAATAAGGACACGCCTTTATCTGCAGTTTGTCTTTGAGAGGTGGTATGTGGTATGCACATTTATGTGCAACCCGGTATTATCATTATGGCGGCATGATTATGATTGAATTTATGCAGTTGCACGACTGATATTGTTTTGTGGACAATAACTATTATCCACTGTATTGCTGTTTGCTTACATATGGGACCACAATATTGTTCCAGGTGCTACTGTTATTTTTTCCCCCTGATGAACCTACAACATTTTGTGGGGGAAATGCGTTGGAGAGTGGAGATCTAGTAGACATCATCATTTTGTGATTTTCCTGTTGATTTTGGGAGTTTGTATTATTCATAAGCACACAGTTTTTATTTTTCATTTTGTTTATATTACACATTTTTTTCCCTTGAGGTATTACCCTATCTTGCCACTGTTATAGGGCGATTGTAGGGTCCCCTCCAAGGGATAGGTTCCTGATAGGGTCGCCCTTATTGGGGCAGGTACACTGATTGGATAGGTAGGAGTAGTGTATTTTTTGTTGTTTGTGTCCCCCTGGAAGTTTAGGAGAAGTATAGGTTTTATAAGATCATTTATTAATAAATCATTTATTAATAAATGTTAAGTTTTAAGTGATATCAAGAGAAGGTTGCTACTATATGGATTGTTTATTTCACATTTAATATGCAATTGAAATCTGTTAAATTTCTGTGTCCACACAGGGTGGAGGATAGTAATACTTACGACCAACTAAACCATTTTCAGGTTTGTGAACATGGTGCTTTTTTTAAAAAATTTCCAAAAATGTTAAATTTCCTTAGAAAATAGATACTTTATTTATTTAAATATGTATTATAACATTAAATATGTATGAATATATTTTCCAGCTCTGTACAAATTTTTGAAATCAACAAATTATGGGTTACAACAGCAAATAGATTGTACCCACCTTTAAAATCCCCTTCTACTCTTGCGCAGTGGTTCTCTGGTCTGCCAGTTTTCATTCTTTTTCTCCATATTGTGGTTGGTTCAGGAAACCCCCTTAAAGCCTTTTTAAATTTTCAGTATAAAGTGGCTATGGTAACTCTTAGGACAAGTATTAATAGATGAGAACAGATTGACAAGGCATATAACATGAAATGTGAACACAATGCAAATCTCAAGCTTATTGGGCTTTCCAGCTTCACAGAAGAAATTGGAAGGTAGTATCAGAAGATCTTCCACGGTAAAAGAGGCTTAGCCCATACATTTATGCAAAATCCTTTATGGATAAAATGTAACCTGCACCAGACTAAGACCCTAAGACAGTGTTTTTTAACTCAAGTTCTCAAGACCCTCCAACAGGTCAAGTTTGCAGGATTTCATCAGTGTAGCACAGGTGATATAATTATTTTCAGTGCATTCTGTGGGAGATCCTGAAAACATGACCTGTTGGTGGGTCTTGAGGACTGGAGTTGAGAAACACTGCCCTAAGGAATAGGTAATTGCACCCAGCTCACTGGAGGGGAGGAGAGAAGAGGGAGTAAATTGCAGCAAAAACCACATCAGAATTACTGGGACAGGGCAACTGGAGACCACCACTCAGGCTTTCTTTACTTCATAATAAAATAATCACAACACTATATATGGCTAGAAAATAGCTGAACGAATTCAAGAACAATTTCCCAGTGGTGCCCCGACACATGGTCACATTTTTGCAGTACAGGTTGCTAACTATCAATATATTTCATTTAACCACATAGATGCCGTTAGACAAGGAAGGGAAACATCTTCCTCTGTCAAATGATTTTTGGGTGCAGAATTTTGGAGAACTACAGTAAAAGTACACTACAATAAAGTAAATATTCTAAATAAATCAAAAAAGAATTGTATATTTAAATAACCTGGTCTCTCTGGAAAATGGAGTAAAAAGTGATTAATAAGTCCTATGTGCCCCAAAACTAAAGCTTATTCTGCAAAAAATCCTCCCACAGTCCTCACACAGGTATATCTAAATGTAAATAAAAAAGGTATGGTGTCAGAAAATGGTGTTGCAAAGCAAATTTAAACGAACAAAAAATACATTTTAAAAGTAGTTTCTCAGTACATTACATTGTATATCAAATTGAACAGTGAAAAAAATAAAATAAAAATGGCTTCTGAAAGGCAGGGATGCAAAACATTAAAACATTATTGCTGTGTCATGAAGTGATTAAGGGTATGTTCACACGACGTATTTGTGGGGCATGATTCAACACCTGAATTACACCCCGCAAGTATGGTAATTCATAGCTCTCATTAAGAGCTATGAGTATGTGCTGGGGAAAGTGGCAGTCTATGGGAGCTGGCTGTTAGAGCTTTAGAAGTACGCACTGGCCAGCTTGTACTTCTAAAATAGCTGGCGTATTTTGGCACATACAGTACTAGACAACTTCAATTATTATTATGTAAACACATCATGTAAAAGAAAACAAAGTAAATCTAAAGCATGGCAAACATAAAAATACTGTATCGCACCTGCATTGACATGTACAGGTGTTGGAGAATTTTTTTAAGAACTTCCAGGCTTTTATCCAAAATTACGTCCAATAACATATAATTTCTACAGGTCTATTTTAGTCCACAACACTACACTATTGTAATTCTATGTAATCACTTGATTGGATAATCGTTACTTCATTGACAAAAGAAATACTGCCTCACATGGATCACTGCCCAGTGCAAAGAAATTAAGGTAAAACTAATTTCTTTCTTAGTTGTTGGCATACTTCTGAACCATAATGACTGCTCTCTAATTTTTCCTATTCCTTACTATTATTCCTTATTCCTGAAATACTGTATTTTTTTACTGCTCAGAGATAGGGAGGAGCTTGGTGTCTACTAAAAATCTGGAACAGGTTTTGAACTAGTGTGGTGAACTTCTTTCGCTAAGGTCTGCAGCCCCAAGACCCTGGTATTATAAATGCATGCACACATTACAGAGCATCAAAGAATCTATGTACGTCTTTAAATGAAGAAATGTGAAGGCACGTATCCACGCGATCTGTTGCCAATTATGAGACACATATGGAGAGAAAGCAGTAAGGAAACATTGCTCACTGTGCTCTGTGACCACAGATTGTCTTCCTTGTATTAGAGATGATCTCAGTCTTACAGAAATCAATCTCAGCTAAAATAACCCTTACAAAATAAAGAGGCCTCTTGGCGCACAGTATCGGCATTGACAACTTGAAAACAAGTTTTTAACTGTTATGAATTGCACCTAACACCTAAAAATTTAGATTTCTGTCAATAGTATCAAATTTGCTAATTTCTAAATTTATTGGGAAACCTACATATGAAACCTATCAGATTTCTTCACTTCTTTGGATCTCTACCTGATTGATTTCTTGTAGGGGAAGAATTTTGTCAGACCAAATCTTCATCAATAAACAGCCATGTGGTCCGATAGATCAGGAAATCCTTCCATCCCTATGCCTTTGTGCAAATGCAGTGTGAAGGCACCCTTATATGACAACAGTGTAAATTATTGAAAAAAATTAGACTAATAGCATACTCAACCTGACCATGTCAATTTTAAGATTTACTAATCCGACCTATTAGGCCACAAGAGTTAGGGAGGGATATAGAGGGCCAGTGTCGGGCTGCGGTGCCTGTGGAGTTGATTCTGGGGGCCCACCAGTTGAACTCTTTCGGTGCCTACCAATGGAGTTTATTTCAGGGGCCCACCCTACAGCTACTGTAAATGACTGTACATGCCTCCGATGCTCTTCCTCTTGCTTTTTGCTTCGCTTTCTCTGCTCCTGAGGTTGTATATGCAGCTAAAAAACATCTACAGGTCTATCATGCTCTGGGGCGCACTGGGGGTTTCCCTTATCCCCCTGTGGGACAATCTGAGCCTGTAAAGGACACAGGGACACACAAGAAGGAGGGCAGGGAATTAGTTCCCTCTGACAACCATAATTATATCAGGGGAAAAAAGGAACTACACACAGGAGGGGTCTCCAGGACACACTTTGTCTTGGATATACACTTGGTTCCAACTGCCTCCTCTGCGACATGGGGCGACCTGGCTTCACAACTCCATAGCTTAATGTCACACTCGCCCCTCACTGAGGTTGCACATTGAGCACCGCACATCACACAAACCCCAAATGGTCAACACCCCCAGGACAAACACACTGCCACCACCATTCAAGAGAGAGTAAAGACTCAACGCTACAGGTAACATACACCAGGAGCCAATAAAACTCTGCAGAGATATTTGGGTCTGTTAGGGAAACAAAGCAAAACTATTAGAGTTTTAGGCTTTAATATAAAGGTACAGTGCTTAGAAAAATTACAAAATAAAAGACATACATAAAATAAATGCACAGACAGTATATCATGTACACACTTACCAGGACGTGTACTATGGAAAATGGCCCAGTCAGAAACTGGTTAATGTGATATATATCATCCAGGAACTAAAGTAAATTCTAACCTAAGCCCTGTACACCATAGATTTTCTAGTTAAATCTTATTTTTGAGGCACAGATCAGGGTGATAAAATTCAGTTCTGCTCCAGGAGGAGAAAGCTGTCTCTGTAGTGAGAACCCATTACAATTAGCAAGCAAAAAAGGCAATATTCGACCCCTGTATGAGCTAAGGATTTGCCAAATCAGAGTCAGTACCAAAAAGGAAGTAATGCCCATATGTTGTCATCTGTACAGTACAGAAACAGGCACTGGTTGACTGGTTCGGGGCCTTTGATATAGCTTTAACAGTGTTCTGTTCCTCTTTGTGGGAACCATCAGTTGGTATGGGGAGTGTATTATTCATTGGAGGTGGACAGGATTCCAATTGGATTTCCACGTCCACTGAACAATACACCTCATTTTGCCTGTTTGACTGGCAGGCCGATGATCATTTGTCAGGTATGATGACATTCCAGCGAAATTCGAGTCACTTTGGTTTTGGTCGAACCTGAATCTGATGCTCAACACTATTCATGTGTGTAAAACATTGAAGAAAACGCAGCACTGCAGCCCCTTCATTCTTCGAATTAGTGGAGATCCCCGCAGTCAGACCCCCACTGATCACAAAGTGATGGCATATCATAGTGATCTTGATTTTTTCAGCTTTTCCTTTTCTCACAGCCGTTTCTTTCCAGGACAGATCTGGGAATTATTAGTACTCCATATACATTGAACAGAATAATGTAACAGGCGTATTTCAAGATGGGAATGCATCTTATATCACTAGCCAACCTCCTGTCCAACTGCAAATGAAAAACATATGTTTATAGGCTACAGTATTTAATTCCATCTGCAATGCTGTATGAGATCTGGGACATTGACAATATGTTCTCAAACCATCTTCTGTAACATTAGGACTGTCAAAAATTGATAGACACATAAGAAACAACTCCTATGAAAAGTATCTACTTGTCACAGTCCATGCCACTACCCTTGTTCTGGACCACGGATATGGCTGGGTCCCTGCTTCTGTCCTGTCTCCATTCACGCTGCGGCCACTGCTGTGGGCGGTGCACATGTCTGTCTGCCTGTCTTGTGTCCCCGGTTCCTATACCCGTTGCTGTGTCCTTGCAACTGTTCCTGTCTGCGTCTGTACACTCTCCTTAGGGTGGGGCGCACGCACGCTGGTCTGGATTTAAAGAGACATTGGCCCAATTAGCTGTCCAGTGACCTATGACCTTCTGTGATTTAAGGAACTTTCTGCCTCTGTTTGTGGTTAGTTCATGATTGCCCACCTGAGCTCCTGACCTGTTGCCACTTACTGCTGTCCTGATACCATGTTTCTGTTTATCCCTGCAGTTATGCCCGTTTGTACCTGCCTGCTCTCTTGCCTAGGACTTTGTCATCTGCCTATGGTTACACCGGCCTGTGATCCGTCACCTCTGCCAGCACCCGGTGTCCTTGTCCTGCACTTCAGCTGTCACTGCGGGTAGCCATGTCAGGGATAGCGACCTGGGGGTCAGAGCAGCGAAGCCCAACCGGCCTTGCTGCAGGCTCCGGCGAAGACCAAGGGCCCTTTAGATTCTGCTCCCTGGTGTGGTCTATACCTATGACACCTTTGCCTATGGTGATCACAGATGATCCACACCAAGTACCTGGCGTCCACGGTGTTAGTGCATAATGACACCGCTGGTCATTGCACTACTCAGCTGGTAGCCAAACCTTCTTAACAAAGTCTAAGTCTGTTATTCAGTAGTTATTGCTACTGTTGTTCCAGGAATTTAGAACATTCAGGGAATCTTATCACAACAGATATGTAGTAAATGAACAGATGAAGTTACTCTATACAAAACTGGTTACTGGTCCCAAAGCCCCAAAACGTCACTCAACATAGAGGCAAAATTAAGATTAAAGACTAAGTTCTTGCACATAACAGCCTGAAATATATACCGGAAGCCTGAAATCACTTTCTATTTTGAGAATAAGAGCTTTGGGTGATATACTTTAAATATAATGGGGCAGATTTATCAATAGTGTCTAACTCTAAGGCCTCGTTAACACGGCTTATTGCCGACGTAATTGCGGGGACGGATTTCGCCCCGCAATTACGTCGGCAGCCGTACAGCAGGGTGGGGGGCCGACAGTTCGCCTGCCCCATAGACTGTCATTATCTACGGTGCGTACACGCCATAAATAACTGACATGTCACTTTCTCCCCCCGCGGTGTATTCGCCGAGCGGGCAGGAGAGACGGAATCCATAGCTCTCTATGAGAACTGTGGATTACCGTAGTAACTGGGACGGTTTGGAGCCGTACGGCGGCGCAAAAACGGCGTGCAGTACGGCTCCAATCATCCCAGAATAAGTCCACACTAGGTTCACATGGCTTATTTGCAGGGCGTAATTACGCCCCGCAATTACGCCATGTGGCCAGGGGCAGGGCAGTAGCGGGCGGCCGACACCTCCCCGGCCCATAGACTTTCATTACCAGCGGCGCGTATACGCCGCTGGTAATTCACATGTCACTTATCTCCCCCCTCGGCGTATTCGCCGAGCAGGGAGAGGAGACGTACTCCACAGTTCTCTATGAGAACTGTGAATTACCGTAATGACTGGGATGTATTCCAGCCGTAATTTGCGCACTCCGGCGCGTAATTACGGACTGAAATACGTCCAATTTTAAGCCGTGTGAACATAGCCTAAGACAGTTCTAAGTTAGACTAGACAGTCTAACAATGCACATTTAGCATAGTGCTTATGCATCTGGTACATGTTTAAACCGTCTGTCTAACTTTATACCACTTTTAAGTTGGCTTACTTTTATACGACAAAGTATGCCAAAATTTTGGTGCAAGCTAAGCCACGGTCCTTTTCCAGTGAAGCCACACCCTTTTGTGGGGCCATGCCCCCTTTGTCAGGCGAGGTGCAGAAGTGTCTAAAACACATAATAAATGGGGTGTAAAGCAGGTACAACATTATTTTGGGCGCAAATTGTGCCAAAATTATAGTGCAACTGCTTTGATAAATGTGCCCCAATGTGCCAAAAAATAAAAGAAAATGGGGCACCTTCACCTGGTGCCCAAAAGAACTGCTCCTCCTGGCACATGTAAAGAGCAGAACAGGACATGTAGTACCGCACTGTACTGTAGAGAGGCGCTATTAGACCGTCAATCTCTGCATGCACTTCACTGACACAGATGTTTTACAAGTAAAATATTCATGATAATTGGTTGGATCTTCCATCAATCACATGAGCAGAAGATCAACAGTGCCTTTGACACTCAAGGAAAGAACATTGTATGTTGAAAATATTGTACCCTGAGGTAATTGTAACTTAAGGGACCATTGAATATGTCCTCCCTTTAAGAGCACCTGTAGTATTTGCCTAGAAAGAACCAGAAACTGCACAAATGTGTACTGTTAAAACCTGGACCTTGTATTAAAATCCCTCCTGTTTAGAATAGAAACAATTGTAATAATAATGTTATATTAAAGAATTATCTATAAAAACAATTTTACGAAAGAAAACACACATTACTTCAAGCAAAATGGTTGAGGTCTTTCAAGAAGAAAACAGGATACTGCACATGCATACTGTATTCTACACTAAAGTCTATGGAGGTGAGGGTATGTTCAAGTGCATTTTTTCTGTAGGAAAAATCCACTGTGGAATCCACTGCAGAAACCTGAGGTGATACCCTATGATTACTGTCATAGGTTTTTGTTTTGGATGCCAAGTAACCCCATTTCAAGACCCAAGTCTTGGCTGTTATAGGCTGGAATGCAAAATAATTCTGCTTCAATGTAATAACACTTCTTTTTTAACATTGTGGAATTCAAATTTTGAACTGTGGTGCGGATTCCCATTGAAATCAATGAGTTAAAAATCCAATGACATTTCTGTAGCAAATCTGCCACATGTAAATATACCTATTAAAGTAAGCCCTATCTTGCCCACATACAGGACATTGACAGTTTGCTTTGTACAAACATTGATTCAGGGAAAGCTGCCAATCATTGTATGTGAGTGGACTAAGCAGGACTCTTCAGAAATGCACCAAATCATATGAACTTAGTGAAAGGTGGAGCTGTACTGAAGTGTTTGCCTTCTGACAAAAGCAGGAAGGTTTTTAACTAAAATCTCTTAGTACATAGTAAAATTTTCAGATCTTTAGTTTTTTCAAAGAAACCGAACTGCTTGAAGAAAAACAATCCCAAAATCGCAGTGATCCACCGCTATATTTATATTTATACATGCTATGGTTAAAGGGGTTGTTCACTCAGAATGATTACAATCGAGTGTGAGCCTCCTTGGACAAAAACCCAGATGTGAAGAGGATTGGGTTTTGTCCCAGAGCAGCAGTGGCAGAGGGCAGATGGGCAAGTATCATTATTCTTTTTTTGTCCCCTCTGGCCCCTTTTACATATAATTTTGTTTAACTTGACAACCCCTCTAAAAGCAGGTCTCCAGATCTTTTTATGCAGTTTTATATTTTCACCATACATGATAATGATCACAAACACACAACAAAAAAACTAAAGGGCTTTCCAAGATTTTTGAAAAACCCCTACTGCATAGGATTGTGTAAAAACAAAAAATTAACATGTACTCACCTCTCCCATGGTTTCAGTATTGCCAGAAGCCTGGTGTCCACCACAAGTCACTTATTAGTAATGTCTGGGTCATTGCTCATGTGACTGGCCAGTGAACAGTGTGCATTCTGGTCAGTAACTGGTTCATGGTTATGTGTGTGATAAAACAACATCAATCAGTATCAACATACGATTTTAGTTCTGATAAATCCTTCCGTGCATGAATTTTAACACTTCAATGGTTCAAAAATCACATAGTGAATAGCATAGAGGTATAGTCATTTTGTTTCGGCAGCTGCCGTTCATCGAGTCTTGAGAACTTCGTACAATGGAGATAACAGACACCGGGCAGAAAGTAGCACATACCTGTGCGACGTTTTGTGGAATGCTCCGCCCCCTGTCTCAAGATTGGCAACACCTTATATACCCAAGCATTAATTTGTTAAAAACAAAACATAAATATATACATTGACATATTTAATCTACAGAAACGTGTGATAAACCTGACTACAGAGGAACTAGAGGGGACACCAGAGTGGCAAAGGAGGGGCACCACAACAGGTGAGTACAGGTACATTTTTTTTTTAATTTAACATGTCGCAGGCACCAGTGAGTGTCTGAAAATCTCAGGAAACGCTTCTGAATTATCTGACCACATCACTTGTTTCCTTTTATGGTTCCAGTGTCATTTTGCAGACTTCAGTCACTGAATTTTGTAACTTGTTGTTAGCAAAGGCTTCTATGGAACCTTGTCAAAAAATCTTCTGGTATATAGATGACGTCTGACAGTGGAATTTGAAATATGAGCAGTAAGCTAGATTCCTCTAAACTGTGGAGTTCCCATACAGTCATCTTTTGGTGGATCATTGCCATTCTCACTGTAGGAGCACTATGCTCCTCCTTGCAAAAATTTTTTTACTTTTTTTTTTTTTTACATACAATCTTGATTGTTTTTGGTGGATTTGTAACTGGCTCCTAATTTTTATATAACAATTTTCTAATCTTTTTCTACCGTATGTCAGTGCTTTGTGGAATGGAGCTTATACCTGTACATGTCAACAGCGTTAGCAGCTGCTCTTAAGTACAGTTTGCTTTTGCTGCCGAGAGTCCAATGCAAACAGGATGTGCAGAGAAAGGATGGCAGAAGGAAAGTAATGTTTGCATGTTCATGGGGCATCTCCAAAACAAACTGGTTGCTGCAACATAGAAAACAAAACTAAGCAAACAGAATATTTAACTATAGGAAAAATCGTCCTGGCAAGTCCTTGTGAAATAAAGAAATATCTAGGGGTATTTCACTATCACCATCTAGTACGAAGAATCAAAGAATTCCTCCAGCTTTACATGTTCTTGGCACCATCCGCAAATAAAATACCTGTTTAATGTTTGATAGCAATATTTTTTCTCCATGTAACTATTTAAGGGTCTCCAAATTCCTCACCACATCTCTAATATAATTGTGTTGCCCCATGAAGACTTGATAACCTACAGTATTAAGCTACTTCATATAGTAACATTTAGCATATCTACTGACTCCTGACAGACAGGGTATGTGTATCCATGGCTGCCATCATGAATTTCAGGGCCCCATACAGCAAAAGTGTCTGCACCCACTTCTACCCAATAAAAAATAACATAGGGTGGACAGGGAAAAACGCAATTGGGCCATAGTTTTTTGGGTTTCGTTTTTTGGAGAACTTACTATGTGATATCAATGACACGTTATCTCTATTTTGTGGGTCAGTAGTATTTCTACAAAGCCAGATTTATAAAGAGTGTTTAACCCATTAAGCTGAACGCTTGAAAAGTACTTAATGACCAGCACATTTTTTTTAGTTTTTGACTCCTTGAGTTTCAACAGTTGTAACTTTTTATTTTTTCAATGACGCAGTTATATGAGGCATTGTTTTATTCGGGATAAGTTGTACTTTTTGGGGGAATAGTTTAAGGTCACTTATAAATTATTGCAGTTTTTTCATTTTTAAATTTTTTTTTCAATTTTGTTTTGTTTTTGTTTTATTTCTTTTTACACCATTCACATTTCACACTTAATAACTGGTTAGATTAATTCTACAGGTTATTACAGTCATGTGGATACCTAATATGTGTAGGGTTTTTTTTTTGGTGGGTAACAAAAGAACAATTATTTTTTTATGTATTTATTTTTATTTTATTATTTATTTTATTTATTTTTTTCTACAATTTTATGTTTTTTACTTTTTTAAAAAAAAATCCCATGAAGGGAAAACTGTTTTACATTTTTCTTTTTTTTGTACACTTAGTAATGTATTAGCAGTTTGACACAGGCAGCAATCAGGGCAGCACACAATCTGCTCTGATTGCTGGCTTCTTAGACAGACAGCCTTGGGGCCACTCTAGACTGTGCAGCCATTCCCCGGGCTCTGTCAGGTCACCAGAGTCCCAATCACCCGACAGAGCAGGGGAAAGCCCTCTCATTATGCTGTGGTCACGAACCGCGGCAATCAATGGGTTAGGTGCCGGCTAGCGGAGGTTTCTCCCTGCTCCTCGGTGCTTGCACAGGCTGTGCTGGGAACAGGGATGTGAAGTGCAGCGACGCCAAAAGACGTTGCTGCAGACGAACGACCTGCACTGCGTGACGTCTAAAGTTGGTAGGCGGTCGTTTAGGGGTTAATGTGTTTTACTAGTAAAAAACAAAACATAGAATTTGTTTTATTTTTGTTTTTGCAGCTTCATTTTCTTACACCAATAACCTCTTTCTGTTAACTGAGCTGTGTCAGCGCTACGTTTTTATGGGGTTAGGGTTTTTATGTATAGAATTTTCCATTTTATGGAACATAAGACTTTTTTCCACCTTTAATTCAATTTTACAGCAAAAGCAAAACTACTGAGAATGACAAAATTCTGAATTTTTATAGAGGTAATATTTAAAAATAATATATTTTAAAATCTTTTTTTTTTCTGTCTCACCTGGGTATTTGTACAACTGATTGCTAATACAGTATTCAATGGTACTTGTGTACTGCAGCATATTGCCATTTATGCAGTCCTCTATTATACATTGCTTTTGGCCACAATTAGCATAAGACGTTAGCTAGGTTAGGTAGGTACAGTCATCAGTGGAATAAACAATACATCCTGCAAAAGTTTCATTGCATGCAAAAAGTTGGACAAAAAGTTTTGCAGGCAAACCAGACAGAAAAGTATAGAGTACAAATACAAGGCCATACTTACAGCTCAATGGATGGACAATAGACTAAACTCATTAGGAGGCAACATAAGCCCCTGTGCTACTTGGGAGAGATATAACAGGTGCCGATAACTAATGAGCAGTTGTTCACACACACCTCCACTAGGGGGGCAACTGAATAATAAAAAGATGCACATTGGATAAGTACCAGTTCACACCAATATGCAGCAAAGCCACAATATTATACAAGGGGAGACTGCACAAATGTAAACATACCGATAAGACAACCACTCACACACCTTCTTTGCATAAGGGGGGTGTTTGCTAGTATTATAATTGCATACATATAAGGCAATACAAAGAGTGTCACTTATATAGTTATGTGTGGTGCACCATGCTGGTTCACAACCTATGACGCCTCTACTATTCGATTGGGCGGGCTGCCCAGCACATTTCAGGTGTCCAACACAAAATACTGACACCCTCTGCTCCCCAGTATTTAGAGCAAAAATGACATACTAGAAAAATATGAAATATGAGGTATTAGTTGATACACCTGCCACTATATTTGCAAGCTCGCAACCTCCCTTAAGAGTCCTCATTTTCTTTTACTACACTTTCTTTTATTTTCTTACACTAGCAATTTAGAAAAAAAAAATCGCAGAAAATGGGACATTATTTACTCAAAACGCAAACAGAAGGCCATACTTACAGCTCAATGGCTGGACAAAAACATGTCCTAGTAGGAAGCAATATAAGCCCCAGTGCTACTTGCGAGAGATACAATAGGTGCAGATAACTAAAGAGCAGGTTGTGAGTTTGCAAATATAGTGGAGCCTATATCAACTCATACATCATATTTGATAGTTTTGCAGTTTGTAATTTTTGCTCTAAATACTTGGGGGCAGAGGGTGTCAGTATTTTGTGTTGGACACCCAAAAAGTGCTGGGTAGCCTGTCCAATCAAATAGTAGAGGCTTCATATGCTGTAAGCCAGCATGGTGTACCACATGTATCTGTGGAAATGGCACCCTTTGTATCGCCTTATCTATATGAAATTTTAATAACAGCAACCACCCCCCTCATGCATAGAAGGAGTGTGAGTGGTTGTCTCATCTGTATTTTTGCATTTCTGCAGTCTCCCCTTGTATGATATTGTGACTTTGTTGCATACTGGTGTGAACTGGTATTTATCTAATGTGCAGCTCCTTTCTTTCAGCTCCTCCTTTCTATTAAGCCACACCCCTTTAAACATGGTCACACCCTTTTTATCAGACAAGGCGCAGAAGATTCTAACAACTGTCTAAAACATGTAATAAATGTATGCCAGTAATTTGACTCCAGAATTTCGGTGCAGTTACTGTAATAAATGTGCCCCACTGTGTGGTACACTTTTTTTTAACCATTTTAATATGTACAATGGCATCCGTCATAGGAATACCTAGGAGCTACAGTATATGTCTGAGATTAATCCTTTGTTAAACTCCAATGGACATTTATTAATAGAACAAAAAGGAAGTGATGTATCTGATAACTTAGATGTTTTATTAGATCCTATTCAAAATGGAATTGTGCTCAATGTAAAATGGATCATGCCAGCTGGTAGCACATGTCATCTGGCTGTTTGCAGATATTCTTTTCCCCATGATTTGGAATAAGCAGTTTACAGCTGAGATGACACATTATTGGCTTATGTTAGGCTGGCCTTTCACATCTTATATAACCACTGTTATCCAATTGGTGAATAATGTGTTTCTTCTAACAATCAGGGGTTTCATATAATAAAGTATCAAATGATAATTGTAGCAGCTTTAAGTAGTGCAGTTTTCAGCTAAAAAAGAAAGAAAAACTGTCCTAAAATCTGCTTTACCTTAACAAGACTTTATAGGATCTTATTTGTAAATTTAGCCTTGTAGTCTTCTTAGGGTTACAACCACATGACCGTTAAATTTACTTGTCGGAGTCTGACGTTAAAAACTGTCTGACGCATTTTCATTGAATATTTCATATGCCTATTGCATGTGGATTAAGGGTAGTTGTTTCTTCCTTTCATTCCTATGTGGTGTTGGACACGGATCCGTGTTAAAAAAATAGAAAATACGCGTTGTGACCGACCTACATTGCATGTTTTCTATTGAGGTCATGGGGAATGGTTTACTTTCGTTTTTCATGGATTCCGACTTGAAATGCTCTTAGTGTGGACAGAACCTTAGAATGAAAAGTGTAAAGGCAATTTAATTTTGAAAAACAATGAAACTCTAGTGAAAACAGAAGTTTTATATTGTAACTACATTAGGAAACCAAAGAGAAGGGGACAGTCTATATTAAAATGCACACCCAACAAGATGCTAAAAAACAATAATATCTACTAAATACAAATCTAAAGAAGCAGTAAATAATTCAAAATATGAACAAAATATAACGTATGTTCCATATGATAAGAAATTCGGATGCAATGCAAAGAGAAAGTAAATTGCCTGAATGAACTGGAATGCATATATAGTGGACCAAACAAGGAGGTCAGGGTATAGTATGACATAACAAAATATGTTGTAACATATGACATAACAAAGGTTCCCCCAATAAACACAAAATAGTACAATCCAGTACCAGCAAACATACATTTAATTTTTCATTATTAGGTCCCTGAAAATAAGCAACTGCAGATTCGAGTGACCACACTGAACAGGATATGGGGCTCTGGAGCTAAAAAAAAAAACCTGTACACAGAATCACATACTTGCCAAGTTTTGAAAGTGGGCATCAAGAAGAGTCGAAGGTAGCACGACACCCTAACAATTGGCATGGTCACGCCCTCTTGTTGTTGAGCCATACCCTTTTGCAAAAAAGTCACTCCCACTCCACTTAACTGCGTAATGGCTCTACAAGAAAGTTAAATTAGGGTTTTAGCGTCACACAGCTTTCTTGGAGGTTGGATGGCATATTCAGCATCCACAAGAGATGCCGCTAAGCTGTGCAGGAGATGGAGTTTAGTACTGTCATGTTTATACAGGTTTCCCCTTTGGACTATGTTGGACTCATTGGATTATGTCAGATCAACGTTGGATTGATTTCTTTAATAAAATGTTGAAAGAGGGTTGTAGTTGGTGAGTGTTTATTTAAATAAAAGGTTTTTTGTACAGTTTGTGTCTGTTTTTTTCATTTACCGTATATACTCGAGTATAAGCCGACCCGAATATAAGCCGAGGTACCTACTTTTGCCCCAAAAAACGGGAAAGCTTATTGACTCGAGTCAATAAAATGGAAAATGCAGCGGCTACTGGTAAACATCAAAAATAAAAATGGATACCAATAAAATTACATAGGCAGTTTAATGTCCCCCATAGGCAAATATATGTCCCCCATAGGCAGGTATAGGCAGTTTAATGTTCCCCACAGGCAGTTATAGGCAGGTATATGTCCCTCACAGGCAGTTATAGGCAGGTATATGTCCCCCATAGGCAGTTATAGGCAGGTTTATGTCCCCCATAGGCAGTTATAGGCAGGTTTATGTCCCCCATAGGCAGTTATATGTCCTTATAGGCAGGTAATAGGCAGGTATATGTTCTAATAGGTAGGGTATAGGCAGGTATAGGCTGGGTATAGGCTGGGTATAGGCTGGGTATAGGCAGGTATAGGCTGGGTATAGGCAGGTATAGGCTAGGTATAGGCTGGTATAGGCTGGTATAGGCAGGTATAGGCTAGGTATAGGCTGGTAATAGGCAGGTATAGTCTGGTATAAGCTAGGTATAGGCAGGTATAGGCTAGGTATAGTCAGGTAATAAAAAAAACAAACAAACAAACACTTACCTGACTCCCTCGCCGCTCCGCCTCCTCGCTGTCTGGCCTCCCGCGCGCTCTCCTGCATCTTCTCGGCACAGGTGGGTGATGTCATCAGGCCGGGCACGCAGCGTGATGACACACGCTGCCTGTGCCGGAAACTCCGGACGGCCGCGAGTCTGCTTGCGGCCGTCCGGAGTCCACTGGGGCGCAGGGAGCGCTCACTCTCTGCTCCGCAGTGCTATCTTCCCCTCTATGCGCTCCAGAGGAGTCGCACATAGGGGAAGAGATCGCCGACAGCGACAGGCCACGGCAGTGCCTGTCGCTGTCAGCTGTACTCGGCATTCTGCTGTATGCGCTCTCTGAGGAGTCGCATGTAGCAGAAGTGTCCCTGCCGGCGCACAGGCCATCGCATCGCCCGAGCGCCGACAGTGACTCGAGTATAAGCCGAGGTAGAGTTTTTCAGCTCATTTTTTGGGCTGAAAAACTCGGCTTATACTCGAGTATATATGGTAATTCCAGTGTTACTAATAGAGTATCTGACAGACACCTCTCCGATACTATCACTCGGGCTTGGTGTCAACCAACAGTAGTTCTTGGCTCCCCAAGGCTGACAGTAACCACGTGTCACTATTACCCCAGTACCTAGCACACCAAGGGTACTAGGAAGAGCCAGATACTGTCAGGAACAGACCCTCTTATATGATTGTCTGGTTCGCCGTATTCGCCGAGCGGGAAGGAGAGACGGAATCCATAGTTCTCTATGAGAACTGTGGATTACCGTAATGGCTGGCACGGATTCCAGCCGTTTTGCAGCGCAGTATGGCGTGCAATACGGCTGGAATCTGTGCCCGAAATAAGCCGTGTGAACGGCCCCTAAGACTTTTCTTTTTGCCCCTAGCAACCAATCAGTGTGCCTTTTTAATTTTTTCAGAGCACTAGATGAAATGTAAGGAGAACGCTGATTGGTTACTATGGGAAACAAAGAAAGTTTTAGACCAAGACGGTTTTCATACATGTGGCCCGGAGTTTGTATGTAAGAGCAGTGAGACTATAAAATTCATAAGCAGTCTGGAAAGAATTAAAGGGAACCTGTCAAGTGGATTTTGCTGCCCTATCTCAGAACAAGATATAATGGAGGGAGAGAAGCTGAAGCTCCGTGATATATAGAATTATATGATTTGGAGCAAAAAAGCAAGAACAACATCAAATTATAAGTGTATCTACTGCTGACTCCGCCCACACACAGTGATTGACAGTTTGCTGTGTACACACACTGATGCAGGGAAAGCTGTCAATCACTGTATGTGGGTGTAGTTAGCAGGAATTAAAGGGGTTGTCTCACTACAAACATCAAATTTTACAATGTGGGTAGCATAAATGGAAGTAAGTTGGTCCTAGGATACCATTAGCAAAGTGCTATGGCTTAGTACAGATCCGGCCTGCTACCTAGTCGGCTGCGGCCCAGGGCATACGATGCCCAGGTTTACTAATAGTAGCGCTGATGGCCTGCCGCAGCTGGGTAACGCTGAGAGACCACAGTGGACTGTCAGCGCTACTATTACATGATGCTCATCGCGCCGCTGCCTCTCCTTGGCACACAGAGTAATCACTCTGTGCAGTCGAGGAGCTGCCGGAGGAGCGTCCCGGCGCTAGTGGCGTGATTATATCATGCTACCAGCCTCGGGAGAGGAACGTGCTTGGCCGGGAAGCAGGTAAGGTAAGTATTAGTTTTGTTATGTTTCATTTTGGTCATAAATCTACCTAAATATACCTGCCTGTGGGGTTCTATAACTATCTATATACCTGAGTGGGATATAACTATATACATGCCTGTGGGGTCCTATAACTATCTATAAACCTGCCCGTAGGGACTATATCTTCTTATATACCTGCCTGAGGTGACCTATAACTATCTATATACCTGCCTGCATGTGGGGACCTATAACTATCTATATACCTGCCTGTGGGGACCTATAACTATCTATGTACCTGCCTAAGGGGAGCTATAACTACCTATATACCTGCCTGTGCGGAGCTATAAATACCTATATACCTGCCTGTGGGGAGCTATAACTATCTATATACCTGCCTGTGGTAGCTATAACTATCTATATACCTGCCTGTGGGGAGCTATAACTACCTATATGCCTGCCTGTGGGGGACAAGAGAAGACCTGATGCTGTGCTGGGATGAGAGAGAGAGACCTGATGTTGTGCTGGGAGGAGAGAGATAGACTAAACAATACACACGTTGATTCAGCATCCATATCTTCTTACTTCATTCTTTATTATAATTCGTGCATACAGTTGTGCTCAAAAGTTTACATACCTCGACATAATTTTTGCATTCTTGGCCTTTTTTCAGAGAATATGATAACACAAAAACTTTTTCCCACTCATGGTCAGTGGTTGGGTAAAGCCATTTATTGTCAAACTACTGTGTTTTCTCTTTTTAAATCATAATGACAACCAAAAACATCAACAAACAACAACTACAAAAATTCTGCAGGTGTATGTAAACTTTTGAGCATAACTGTATGCATAATTCACATAGCACTTTTGCCACTGGGCTAAACAAAGCAATGGTATACTTAGGTTTTGTGTTGTGGGTTCTAGCTCCGCTCTTTGCCTGTTCGTGTTCCCTTTGGGTTTTCCAGACCTTGAACAGAGTGTCCTGCACACCTGTGCGATGTTTCGGGCATCAACCTCTTTCTCTATAAGAATAACAGAAACCATTACAGTAACATACATTGTTTAAAGAGGAGATTGTCCTATCCCGGTTTGCATGGCATTTAGATAGCTTCTTTGCAAACTAACATAATCCACATAAATCACTGGTTTTAGCATCCATTATCTACAAAAGAAATCTAAATCTTTTAATCTGTTAAAATATCATCACAAGCACAGTACAAATGTAAAACAATCTTATAGCTAGATGAGGCCATTGATACTAATGGAGAAGTAGAATTGATTTTTCTTTTTTTCTAAATATAACAGCTAAGTCTTATCTGTCGATAGGAAATGTTTTTAATATTCAAAATATATGCAGCTCCTCCAAATTAATTTTGCATTCCCTTACCAGATTTAGGCAGTGATCACAATATCTACTGTAACACCTCACTTGCTTTGTAACGGCACCCTGAATCGGCCCGGGGTCACTAGCCCACGGGATCGGCGCTTTTGGTTAGCGGGCTGGCACTCCAAAATATGGCATTTTGACAAAGGTTTCAGTTTAAGACTGGCTTCAGCCACCTTTATTCAGGTACAAAACATAACAACATAAATAAACTCTTCAGTCATCTGGCCACTGACTAAACACATACACAGTCTCTGTCTATACATTGTCTGATGTCCAGCAGCGACAAAATACATTAGTACGGCCACGTGTCATCGCCTTAGCTATTAAAACACAAGCAACCACCTCCTTCATACATAGAAGGCGTGTGAGTGGTGTCTTATCGGTATTTTTTGCATTTGTGCAGTCTCCCCATGTATTACACTGTATTACTTACTGGTGAATTGGTACCTGTTTAGGTCCAGTTTTTCATCATTCAGTTATTTCCCTAGTTGAGGGGTTTGTTAGCTTTTGCTCATTAGTTATCTGCACCTGTTATATATATTTTTCCCAAGTAGCACAGGAGCTTGTGTTGCCTCCTACTGGGTTCAGTCTTTAGTCCAGCCATTGAGCTGTAGTATGGCCTTGTGGTTATATTTTTGAGTAAATAATGTCCAATTTTTCTGTGATTTTTATGTTTGCTATTGGTAATCATGAGTTCAGGGTTTTGTTTAGCTGAAGATGTATATCAAGCTTCACGCTGCGGTTCCCACTCCGGACTGTGGACATACCCTGTTGCTGCCCTTGACCTCCCATCACGTCGTGACCTAATCTCTCGTCGCACCTGCTCAGGTCCTCACTGCTGTCGTCATCCCAGCGGTTGGCCAGCTTGCCGAGATTTAAAGGGGCAGTACCTAACTATCTTTCCAATGGCCACTCACCACCTGGGACTTAAGCAACTTCCTGTCTGTGCTCCGGCTCAGTTTGTTGATGTTTCCACATTGCTCCTGACTTAAGGTTGTTGTCTGTTGCCTTCATTTACTGACGCCCTGGTTCCAGTTACCTGTACTGCTGTTATCTGCCGTTACACCAGTCTGCTACCTGCCTGGGACTCCGCTGCCTGTCTACAGTTACACCTTTCTGAGACCTGTCACCTCTGCCTGTTTCCGCAGTCCTATGTCCTGATTCGGCTGTCCCCCCCCGTGAGCGGCATCAAGATGTGATTGGCCTTGGTGGTTTTCTGGTAAAATAGATCGCTTCCCGGGCATGGTCACAACTCTCTTGCTGTGACATTTTAAAAATTCTTTTTGAACGGGATTTAACCCCAATATTCACTGCAAATTAAAAACCCCTTTTAAAAAACAAAACTTTTACTAGAAAATTAAAAAAATTATAAATTTAAACCCCCCCTAAAAATTACCATACATACCTAAAAATACAGATAGTTTTTACTACCCCGTCAGTGGAGTAATCGCCCCGATAAAGGACGGGCTCCGCTTTTATGACAGAAAATACACTATATACTGTTAAACACCTTACATCCCCCTTTTCCCGCGCGTTTCCCCACGTTTTAGGGTTATCAGGGGATTCAAAAAACTCCGCTGTGGAAAAAGAGTACGTTATACAAGCATATCAATGTCAAAAATTAAAAATTTTCCCCTTTAAAATTAAATAGGGGGGATGATATTAGTTGATGTTGTCGGGTAAAAGAATGATGCTCCCCGCAGCCCCTTTGGGGTTGTGGCCCCCAGGATAAGAGGGGATACAGAGCAAATCGTCTTTGCTTCCCCTTAAATGTCCAAGGGCCCCCCCCTCAAATTAAATAAAAAACCCCCCTAACATTTAAAATTGGGAATTTTTTTATTTATATTTTCCCCCCGGGTTCCTTTGAAGGTTGATTTCCCCGGCGTTCCCGGATATTAGATGCGCTGTCCGGAAAAGAAAAGCTGTCATTTTCCCGGTTTAGTGCCCCCGGGGAAGGGACACTGCCCGCTGTCTGAAAACCCGGCCCCCAGCCCCATGCGGCGCCGGCGTTCAAAAAAATCACTGCGCATGTCTTGAAGAAGTACATACCCTTTTCCCCGGTAGGTGCTTGAAAGGGGATGTCACTGTAAATTTTAAAACCCAAAGCTCGCTCAGCGCTGGGCTCAAAATACGTCCCTGACCAAATACCCCCAACACGGCAGCACAGATACCCAGGCGAGTGCACTCTTTCCCCCGCGCCCCCCCTATACACCATGTATATTGTAGAAAGCTTTGTGACGGGACGCTCCCTTAGTTCCAAAATTTCCCAGAGAATTTACTATCCCAGCTACCACATAGGTGAAAAAGGGGCTTAATCGGGGAAAAAGTTTTGGGGTACAAATTCACTGTCCTCAGCTGACTTAAAATTGTCAGAGTAGGTATAAAATGAATATAATGAAAAAAATTTTAATATGGTGTGTACATATCCAATGGAGATTGAACAGTCAATAGGGGTCCTCTGGGAGAGTGCGAAAAGCAGAGCGAGTGAACGGGCCCCAAAGCAGAGTCTTTTAAAAAGCAACCAAATTGAAAAGTCCATTGGGCCTTTGGATAAACAGAACCCATACAAAAACCCTTTTGGGCTCTTTAAAAAGAATTCGTCTATCCATTCCCCTCCTCTGGGGGGGTGCACGCCCTCTAAGATCAGAAAAGGGGAGTTTCCCCATTCACCATTATGATTTTCCCCAACTGTCGGGCTATGGCGTGTCTCTATTTCGTAACCCCCCAGAGTTCTCCCCCCTTCTTTTGAAATTCCCTTGTTTTTCCAATATATTTAAAGTGGGGGGGGATTACCATATAGACTTCTCCTTCTTCCACAGTTGCAAAATCACGATTGAAAAAATTGTTTTCCATTAGGGAAATTGTGAAGGATTTAGTTTGTAATACATATGGGCAGGCTCACATCTCTGCCCAATTTAAACTCCAATCGTCTCTTTCCCACCAAAAAAAATTCCTTGAGAAGGTGTTGATGTTAATGACTATGGATCAGTCTATCTTGACAGATTACCCCTCCGTTGGTTAAAAAGGGGTTAAAGGGAAAGTATTTTTTTGACCCTGACCCCAAACTTTAAAAATTCCCCAGTTTTTTTTTTAAGGATTTTACAAACTTCTAGATTTTGTCATCAAAGTTGAACTTCGTCCCCAAATTGTTGTCTTTATTTTTTTGGGTTTTTTCTTGAAAGAAATTTGTCCTATTCTGTTTTGTGCATGCCTGAAACGATTCAAGGACCCCTGAGGGATATCCTGTTTAAAGAAATCCTTCCAAAATCCTGATGTTCCTAAAGCCCTCATTCGGAGAAATTTCTTTTTAACTCTCAAAAATTGCCCCTTTCGGTTTCTCCCCCACAGGGCAATGGATGGTAACTTTCCCCCGTGAAAGGCTTTAGTTTCTGTGGTTTTTCCTATACATATCGTAGGAATTCCTTTTGAATCTTTAATGATGAGGACACCAAGAAGGGTAAGCTCTTCCTGCATTTAAAATTGAAATGATTCCCGATTTTGTTTTTGTTAAGTTGGTAACAAACTCCTCAAAATGACCCTTGGAAACCTTCCCAAGGATGATGTGCACGATGTACCTCCCCAGAATAAAATTGGGGGGGGGCCTTGATAACCCCTGGTTGGATCCCAAGGTGCCTCCCCCCAAAACCCGGAAAATTTCATATGGGGGGCGAAAGGGCTCCCCATTGCGGTCCCCCTGAGCTGGGGGAAGGTCTTTTTTGCAAAAGAAAAAAAATAATTATGTTTTTAGCAAAAAAATCAAGTAATTTAATGACAAAAGCATTTATGACCCTGGAAATTCTATACTTCTTGTAGAAAAAAAAATTTTCTACTCCCCGGGATCGTTTTATGTGGGATATTACATAAAACTTTCTACATCTAGGGGCCCAATGTATTCTTTGTTAACTGTGCCCCGTCCAATTAGCAAAAAGATAGAAGTGCTTTATGAAAGATGGCAGGGGGTAACAAAGTCTGCAAGATGTTATCTATATAGATCCCCAATTTTGCGTTTTTTGTTACACCAGACTATTGGTCTGCCTTTTAGTGGGGTTTTAAAACCCTTATGGATTTGGGGAATCGAGTAGAATGTAGGTATTTGGGGTTTAGGGGGGATCATGAATTTAAATTCTTGTTTTGATATCGGGCCGTCCTAAGCCCTCCACAAGTATCCTTTCTAGTTCCAAAATTAAAGGGTAAAATTATTGGTTTAAACCCCCTTTGTTCTATAGAATTTGCGAATTTCTAATTTTTTGGCCTTTTTTTTAAATGGCTGTGGATAAAGAAAATGGCGAAAGGGGAAAGGCGGTGTTTTTGGGGACGTTGAGGTGGATCGATAGAGTGACCCTTCAGTTTAAGAGGGGTATTCAAACAATTATTAGCTTACCGAGCCAATAAAAATCTTGGGGGGAAAGCAAAAAATTTTAAGCATTTATTGAATCACGCTTTATCCCTGTGGATCGAATCAAAAATAAACCCCTGCCTTTAGATCACGGTCTGAATCCCTGTTGGGGGAGTGGGAAAAAAAACCATAGATAGCTTGTAGACTTATAAAATCTTATTAAAGGGGAGGAAAATAAAACACTAGAAAGTACTTCCCCCACTTAAAAAAATTTGGGTTTAGAAAAAGCTCAAATTTAGGGGGGGGTCTGACTTTACTGGGAAGAAAAAAACCCTAAAAAACTCTAAGAAAAATCAGACAGGATTTGAAGGTACGGGAAACGAAAAATATCTAAGGGACCTTCAAGAATTTTAAGGAAGGGAGAGCATTTAATTTTCTAAAATTAAGCCCCCTACCCCGGGGGTATTGTATCTGACGCAGAAATTTTAGACACCCAAATTTACAAACAACTAAAGATCTAGGGGGAAAAAAAGAGGGACTAGAACTAGGGAAAAGGGGTCCACGCCAGAAAATTCAGGAGGAATGGAGTACATTGGATATTTTCCTCCCCTTTCCCCTGGGAACTCCAAACCCCCTTTTTTGAGGGTGGAGAGGCCCCCGTCCGCCTGAAACCCCTCAGAAACAAATATATCGTACATCAAATAATCAACCAGGGGCAGGCAACTGAGTAAAAAAGAATACAGATTTACAGAGGGGGCCCGACTTTTGTGCCCACCACCAAAATTTGTGATTTTAGGACTAAAAAAATTTACATCTATTTGTGGAAGTCAAGTGGCATAAATTTTTTAAAAACAAAAAATGTATTGAATGCCAGAACTGGGTGTTACACAGGTTTAGAGGGTATACGTACTTTTGGTGTCCCTTATGGAGGGGGAAAAATGAGAGAGGGAAAACTAAAAAAACCAAAAAGTAGGGAAAGCCCCCAGTCAGTTGGATACAGAAATTGATTTATTTTTTTAAATGTCTCAAAAGAAAAATCGTGTCTGGGTGAACAGAGGTTACATTCCAAATAAATTTAGTAGAGGGAATTAAAACATTTTCAGCATGGAAGGGGGTAAGTCTATAATCATCAAATCCCCCGATAAGGGGGGAAATAAGTTATATTTTAAACATGACATGAAAAAACAAATGTTACGTCTTCTCAAGGACAAAAGGCATTATGTATTTTACTTCAAAACCAACAACAACCTTTATTATGGAAAATAGAAAGGATCTTGTGGAGGGTTTTGAGACAGGCCTGATATAAAAAGAATTAAATTAGATGCCCTTAAACCCCAAATACTAAAATTTACTCGATTCCCAAATAAAAGGGTTATACCCCCCTAAAAGGCAGACCAAAAGTTCGGGGGTGGATCAATAACCCAAATTGGGGATTATATAGATAACATTTTGCAGGACTTTGTAACCACATGCCATCTTAATAAGAGACATTTGATTTTTGCGTAGATTGGACGGTCACAGTTAACAAAGAAATATATTGGGCTCTAAGATGTAGAAGCTATATATAAACCCACTGAAAACGGTATTCCCGGGCGTGAATTTTTTTTTGTCTACAAGAAGTATAGAATTTTCCCGGTCATAATCTTTTGTCTTAAATTACTTGATTTTGTGTAAGACATAAATTTTTTTGCTTTTGAAAAGACCTTCCCCCAGCTCAGGGGACCGCAATGGGGAGCCCTTGCCTCCCCCTTGCAAATCTGTTCCTGGGTGGTGGACCACCTTGGTATCTAAAACCCGGGATGATCAATGGGCCCCCCAGATTTTTTTGGGGGGGGTACTCGGGTGACATCATATCCTAGGGGAAAGGGACAAGGTGTCATTTGAGGAGTTTTTAACAACTTAACAAAAACAAAAAACGGATCATTTCACATTTGAAATGCAGGGAGTGGGTTTCCCTTTTTGGATGTCCCCATCATTTTAAAAATTCAAATGGTAAAAACATAAGATATGATAGGAAATCAGAACTAAAAGCCTGTTACACTGGAAAATTACATCCATTGCCCCCGTAGGAGAGGAATACCAAAAGGGTCAATTTCGGAGTTAAAAGGAAAGCCCAGAGAGAGGGACTTTAGGAACAGTCAGGTTTTTTTTGGAGAGTTTCTTAAAGAGGATATCCTCAGGAGTCCTTAAAACAGCTTTCAGGCATGCACAAAAAAAAGAATAGGGCAACTTTGCTACAAGGTAAAACCCCCAAAAAAATAAAGAAAAAATAAGGGAGTTATTTTCAACTTTTTTATGACGAAATTTTGAAGTATGTAATATCCTTAAAAAATAGGGAATTTTTTTTGTTGGATCAGGATCTAAAAGATATCTTCTTAACCCCTTTTATAAAAACCCATCGGAGGGGAGATCTTCAAAGGGTGACTGATCCAAGTCATTATAATCAACACCTTCTCAAGGCAGTGGGGTGGAAAAGGGGACCCCATTTTGGGAGTTTAAATTGGCAGAGATGTGTACCTGCCCCTATGTATTTCAAAAAAAAATCCTTAAAGTGCCCCCTAATGGAAAAAAATTTTTAAATTGTGATTTTGCCAACTGAGGCGAAAGGGGAAAAAAAATTGTGTAAGCCCCCCTGCCCACTTAACTATATTGGAAAAACAAAGGGGAATAACAAAAGAAGGGTGGGAGAACATTGGGGGGGTTGAAAGAGGGACCGCCCGTAGCCCCACAAGTGTGGGAACTATAAGGTTTAATGGGAAACTCTGCGTTTTTACTTGAGGTTGGACCATCCCCCCGAGGAGGGGAAGGGGGGACGAATTTTGTAAAGGGCCAAAGGGTTTTTCGTAAAAGGATTTTTGTCCATCCCAAAGGGCCTCAATGAGACTTTGCAAATTTTTTTGTTATTGAAAACCCGCTTTGGGGTTTCACCTGCTCTGTCTTGTTGCACTCTCCACAGGGCCATATTGATGTTTAGATTTGACCTTGGATATGTATCAGCACCATATTTATAATAAATTTTTTTCATATATTCATTGATTACCTACGTTGACAATTCAAGTCTTGAGGACAGTGAATGTTTTTTACCCCCGAAAATTTTTTTCCCTGTGGGGTCGGTGGTATAGAATTGCTCTGGAAAAATTTTGAGAACTAAGGGAGACGTCTTCCCCAAAGTTGCTTTTCAATTACAGGGTGTATATGGGGGGTGGCGTCGGGGAAAAAAGTGACTCGCCATGGGGATCTGTGCTGCCCTGTGGAGGTATTTGGTCAGGCACGTTTTTGAGCTCCAGCGTGAGGTGAGCTGTGCTTTAATATGTACGTGCGTCCCTGCAGCATATCCGGGAAATGATTGTATCTTTTTTTCAGACAGGCAGTGGGGTTTTTAGACGGGGGCGCCCATGGTTGGGGGGTTTTCAGACTGCGCAAAGTCATTCCCGGCGGGGACTAAACCGGGAAAAAATGCTTTTCTTTTCCGGACATGGCAGTCTAAAATCCCGGGAAACCCGGGAAATCAACCCTTTAAAGGAAACCCGGGAATAGGTATAAAGTAAAACATACCAAATTTGGAAAATTAGGGGCTTACGTTATAATTTGAGGGGGATTGGAGGCATTTAAGGGAAGCAGGACGATTTTTCTCTGTTTTCCCTTTATCCCGGGGGGCCCGATACCCAAAAGGGGCGCGGGGCATCTTTTTTATACCGACAGCATTAACTAATTTTCAGTCTCCCTATTTTAATTTGAATAGGAAGATATATGTATTTGACAGGGGGTTTTATGCGTTTATTTGCGACTTTTTTTCCACGGAGAGTTTTTTTGAATCCCCCGATGAACCCAAAACTGTCGGGGGAAAAGCGTGGGATAGCTGGGTGTAAGGTGTTTATAAAACGATAAGGATATTATCTGTATAAAAGCGGAGCCGTCCTTTTTGGGGGGGTTACTCCACTGCGGATAGTACACATATGCTGTTCATCTGGTATTTATGGGAATTATAGGGGTTTTGATTTTATTTTTAGTTTTTTAGTAAAATTTGTTTTTAAAGGGATTAAATTTGCAGTGATAATTTTGCTGTGCCCAGGGATCCACATACCCACCACTGTTACAATTTTACACTTTTTTTGGGTTAAAAGGGGAATTCCCAAAAGCAGCCAACCCTTCCCGTATAGATATGCAGCTTGCCTGTGCCCCAGAATCCTAATGCCTGCCTGTCCTCAGTTGAGGACGGGGCTGGAAGGTTGTTGAAAATTGAGGGATAATTACTGTTTTTGTCAGTAAACATCTCTACTATTAAAAGCAAAATTTATAGAATTTTGTACAAAACTGTAACCCCCCCGGTCCCCCCCCAAAATTAGGCTATAATTTAAGGCATTTTTTTTAAAAAAATTACTGGGGGTTGAAAGAGGGGGGAGAAAGGGGTTTATTTATTATTTTAATTTCTTTCGTTATTTGAAAAGATAATGAAGGAATTACAAAATTGGCAGACTTTGGGGTTTTTCGCCCCTTTTGGGGGTGTACATCAAAATTTAAAAAGGATAAATTTGTCAGAGGGTTCCCGGGTAAATTGCCTCAGGGCCGGTGAAGAAATTTCCCCCCCCCCTGTAAATATGGCCCCAAGGGCCCACGTGCATCACCATCAAAAATCCAGAAAAATACAAAAAGCTTTTTTAAAACCCAAAGTGTACGTTAAATACTAAATAATACTCATACAGTTACCAAATAACATTGCTACACAAAACCAGAATCCGAGGCTAATAGTATTAATGTCCTACTAAGACCACATATCACCAGCACATAGTGACCGAATACTGCCACACTGTGACCACGTATCACCACCACATAATTACTGAATAATACTACCACACCATGACCTCATATCACCACTACAATGAATAATACACCATACCATTACTAAATATAAACCATTATACTACAACCAATATTACCGACATATAGTGACCATACAGTGCTAGATACCAACTGTACACAGGCTCTGCAGACATATAAGTAAAGTTACATCCAGGCACTTACAGCAGACATCTCTGAAGAGTTATTCTCTCTCTCTTCTTCTTCTCTATCTGTTCCAGACCACCATGGCGACTTGTCCCGGCCACAACTCTTCACTGTAGAATTTACAAAACAAACATCTTAGACTCCTCTACCCATTCCTTTCTCTATACAAACTCCGCATCTATAGCACCCCAAATGGTAATAATTACTCCCTTGTGCCCCAAACAGTAAAAGTGCAGTAGTTACACCCCCAAACTAGGAAGGCAGTCCTCAATTCGGTAGGTGTATAGCGTCTCATTAGGTAGGTAAACTTATAGGTCCCCCAATAGGTAGCTATCTTTGTCCCCTATTAAGTAGATAGGTAGTTATATAGGCTTCCCAACAAGTAGAAATATAGGTCCTTATTATGTAGTTATATAGTCCCCTGTAGGTAGTTATTTGAACCCTGTAGCCAGGTATATGCCCCCTGTAGCCAGTAAATTGCCCCCTGTATCCTGTAAATTGTCCCCTGTAGCCAGGTAGCTGCCCCCCTCTAGCCAGGTAGCTGGTAGTTTTAGCCAGGTAGTAGCCCCCTGTAGCCAGGTTGTTGCCCCCTTTAGCCATGTTTTTGCCCCTTTTAGCCAGGTAATTTCCCCCCTGTAGCCAGGTTGTTGCCCCCTTTAGCCAGGTAATTGTCCCCCTGTAGAAAGGTTGTTCCCCCCTTTAGCTAGGTAATTGCCTCCCTTTAGCCAGGTTGTTGTCCCCTGTAGCCAGTTAATATGCCCCCCTGCAGCTAATGAAAATAAAATAAAGAAACATACTTATCTTACCAAGTTCCCTGCAACGCTGCCAGGTCCCGGAGCTGGTAATCACAATAGTTGGTAGGAATTTTGGTCCATTCCTCCTGACAGAACTGGTGTAACTGAGCCAAGTTTTTAGGTCGCCTTGCTCACAACTGCCTTTTCAGCTTTGCCATAAATTTTCAATGGGTTTAAATCGGGCTTTGTTTTTGGGCCACAAAACTTTGACTTGGTTATCCTCCCACTTGAAACCTTTTGGCTATGTTTGGGGTTTCCCCTTTGGGGGAAAGCCCCATTTCCCCCCAAGCTTAACTTTAGGATGTTTGAGATGTTGCTTCAGTATTTACAAAATCTTCTTTCCTCACGATGCCATCTATTTTGTAAGTGCACCAGTCCCCCTGTAGCCAAAACAACCCCTAACATATTTGCCCCAAGGATTGCAATTGGGAATTGTGTTCTTGGTTTCCCAAGTTTTTCTTTTCCCCCAAAAACGTAAAAAAGATCATTATGGCCCAAACTGTTTCAATTTTATTTTTGTGACCAAGGCTTCCAAAATATATTTTTTTTTTTTTCCGTGTGCATTTAAAAACTTAACTGGTTTTTAAATAGTTTCTTTTGGAGAAAAGGATTCTTGGTAGATTGGTTTTCAACCCATTTTGTACAGTATCCCGTGAATAAGAAAATCTTACAGTTTTACCAGCACTTCACAAGGTCTCTTACTTTTGTTTTTGGGTTGAAAACACATTTGGACCAAAACAATTTCCTGACACACACAACCCCCTCCTTCCGAGCAGTAAGATGGTTGGACAGTCCCCTCTTGTTTGTATTGTGAATAATTGTTTGTACGATGAACCCGGCACCCTTTGGTATCGGAAATTTTAACCAATTGAAATTTTCCCCGATTTTGGGAAGCCCCCAACTCCTTTCTGATATTTGCTGATTTCATTAACTTTTCCCCTGATGTTACCGCAAAGCATGATTTTTGGGGTGCTTTAAAAATACATCCCCCTGGGGTGTCCTGATTAACTCAGATGTTGCCAATAATCATAAGCTTCCAAAGACACAAAATCATCATATGGGCTGTTCCAAATTGTTTACCGGCAAAGTAAGCTTAGTGTATGTAAACTTTGCAGAAAGTAATAAAAGTGCCTTAAAAAAAAATTTCTCTTATTATTGGCATTTGGCAAATATAAATAATTTTGGTAAACCAATTTACCCAAAAGGGTAAGGTTTTCTGATTTTTATGTAGTGAGAAAAACTGCTATTGCTTTTCAATAGGTATGTAACTTTGGTTTTTAAATTTTCTGAATCCAAAACGAGATGTGAAATTTCCCTTTAATCAGCTGTCAAAGTTTTTTTGGCAAAAAAAAAATGAATTCCTTGAACAATTCAGTCTGTAACTTAGAGGAGGTCTTAATCTGCTTTTTCTAAAGGAGTTTGATACATCGCCTGCATGTCTAGATATAGGATTGACGGGATTCATGTTACTAACTTTTATTCTAATTGTGATCTTGAGGCGGACTTGGCCGGTGAGAACCTGGTAGGTTTGCTACATTCAAAACCAGCCCCAAAGGGGGCCCACTGCCATAATGAATCTCAACAAAATATACAATGCATGCTATGGCAAATTTTGTTTTACTTTGTTACACCATTCACCAATCTGTAAAATAAGTAAAATACACCAACAATCACATGGTCAGGCACTGGCAAATTTGCCCCGATACATGACCCAAGGGGGCAAAAAGTTGTGATGGGGGGGGACCCAAAAAAAAGCTCCCCGGAGCCCCCTTATGACGTAAATACCCCTGCATGAGTGAATGATTAGCTTTCCAAATTTGTGTAAATTTTTTGAACCCCTATTGATCAAGTACCCTGGGGGGACTACAAGTGAAATTAAAAAAATAAACATAAGAAATGTAAATATTAAAATGTTCAAAACACCCGCCTTTTCCTTTTTTTCAAAAACAATAAAAAGGGACACATAATTGATATTGCTGGTTTTGTAAATGTCTGGTATTTTAAATCTCACATTATTTATCCTGCACGGTTAACATTATTAACTCCTTTCTGACAGCTGTTCAGAATTTTTTGACAA
>JAODAL010044100.1:0-33211 GCA_025379985.1 Phyllomedusa bahiana
ACCCCCCCCCCTTCCCCCCTCCCCTTTTTTCCCCGCCGTTCCCCTCCTCCTCCTTCCCGCCTTCCTTCTCCTCAAAGCTTCGTCCCCCCCTCCTGTTCCCCGCCCCCTCCTCCCCTCCTCCTCCGTTCTCCTCCTCCTGTTCCCGCCTTCTTCTCCTCACGTCTTCGGTCTCCTCCTCCTGTTCCCGCCTCCTCCTCCTCGGTCTCCTCCTCCTGTTCCCGCCTTCTTCTCCTCACGTCTTCGGTCTCCTCCCTCCTTCTCCCCCGGCTGCTGCCCTCGTTCCCCGGTGTCTCCGGCCGCCACTCTCCCCTCCCGTCAGTCGTCCCCGGGTTCCGGTACCTGCAGCGGGAAGGAGGCCGCCTTGTTTCCCACGTATCCCCGCACAACATGGCTCTGGATGGAGAGGACGCGACACTCCCCGGCCGCCGCCGCCATGACGAGCTGAGCGCAGAGCGGACAGCCCGGGAGGAGGGACCGGGGCGGAGAGCGAGGCCGGGGGAGGAGAGGGCCGGCCCCCTGGAGAGGAGAGCCGGGAGCGGCCGGGGACGAGCGGGGGGATGAGGCGGCGGGAAGGCCGGTGAGACGGAGAGAGAAGCGCGGGAACAGATACACATAGACCGGCCCCTCATATACACAGACCCCGGATACAGCCAGACACCTCATATACAGCCCCGGACACAGCTACACACCTCATACACAGCCCCGGATACAGCCACACACCTCATATACAGCCCCCGGATACAGCCAGACACCTCATATACAGCCCCGGATACAGCCAGACACCTCATATACAGCCCCGGATACAGCCGTACACCTCATATACAGCCCCCGATACAGCCAGACACCTCATATACAGCCGTACACCTCATATACAGCCGTACACCTCATATACAGCCCCCGATACAGCCAGACACCTCATACACAGCCAGACACCTCATATACAGCCCCCGATACAGCCAGACACCTCATACACAGCCAGACACCTCATATACAGCCCCCGATACAGCCAGACACCTCATACACAGCCAGACACCTCATATACAGCCAGACACCTCATACACAGCCAGACACCTCATATACAGCCCCCGGATACAGCCAGACACCTCATATACAGCCAGACACCTCATATACAGCCAGACACCTCATATACAGCCCCCGATACAGCCAGACACCTCATACACAGCCAGACACCTCATACACAGCCCCTGATACAGCCAGACACCTCATACACAGCCAGACACCTCATATACAGCCCCCGATACAGCCAGACACCTCATACACAGCCAGACACCTCATATACAGCCAGACACCTCATATACAGCCAGACACCTCATACACAGCCAGACACCTCATACACAGCCAGACACCTCATACACAGCCCCTGATACAGCCAGACACCTCATACACAGCCAGACACCTCATATACAGCCCCCGATACAGCCAGACACCTCATACACAGCCAGACACCTCATACACAGCCAGACACCTCATACACAGCCAGACACCTCATACACAGCCAGACACCTCATACACAGCCAGACACCTCATATACAGCCCCCGATACAGCCAGACACCTCATATACAGCCCCCGATACAGCCAGACACCTCAGACACAGCCAGACACCTCATATACAGCCCCCGACCCAGCCAGACACCACAAACACTCAGCCGACACCTCCATTATTTCACCCCCGATACAGCCGTACACCTCATATACAGCCAGACACCTCATATACAGCCCCCGATAAAGCCACACACCTCATATACAACCACACCCCCATATACACCAGACACCTCATGTACAGCCCCGGATACAGCCAGACACCTCATGTACAGCCCCCGATACAGCCAGACACCTCATGTACAGCCCCGATACAGCCAGACACCTCATGTACAGCCCCCGATACAGCCAGACACCTCATGTACAGCCCCCGAACAGCCAACACCTCATGACACCCCCGGATTTCAGCCGGACACCTCATATCCAGCCCCCGATACAGCCGGACACCTCATATACACCCCCGGAACAGCAGACCAACCTCATGGTACAGCCCCCGATACACCCAGAACACCTCGCATGGACACCCTACCCCCCCCAAAACGAACCCCCCGGATACAGCCAACACCTCTTACAGCCAGGACACCCTTGTTACACCAAGACACCCTCGTTACAGCCAGACACCCTGACAGCCGACACCCTGTACAGCCAGACCACCTCTGTACAGCCCCCGGAACACCCGAAAAGTACAGCCCCCGAACAAGCCGAAAACCTCATGTACACCGCCCGGTACAGCCGACACCTCATGTAACAGCCCCCGATACAGCCGACACCTCGTGTACAGCCAGACACCCCCGTGTACACCCCCGGACACCTCGTTACAGCCCCCAGGACACCTCATGTACAGCCCACCCGGACACCTCTGTACAGCCCCTCGCCGACACCTCGTGTACAGCCGCCGGACACCTCGTGTACAGCCGCCGGACACCTCGTGTACAGCCCCCGACAAACCTCGTACAGCCCCCGACACCTCCGTGTACACCCCCGACACCTCGGTACAGCCCCCACACCCGTGTACAGCCCCCCCCGACACCTCGTTACACCCCCGGACACCTCGTGTACAGCCCCCGGACACCACGGCAAAAGCCCCCGACACCTCGTGTACAGCCCCCTGACACCTCGTGTACAGCCCCCCGGAACCCTCTGTACAGCCCCCGGACACCCCGTGTACAGCCCCGGACCCTGACACACCCGTACACCTTACAGCCCCCGACACCTCCGTTACAGCCCCCGGGAAAAGCCGACCCTCGTGTACAGCCCCCGGACACCTCGTGTACAGCCCCCGGACACAGCCGGACACCTCGTGTACAGCCCCCCGGACACCTCGTGTACAGCCCCCGGACACAGCCGGACACCTCGTGTACAGCCCCCGGACACCTCGTGTACAGCCCCCGGACACCGCCGCACACCTCGTGTACAGCCCCCGGACACCTCGTGTACAGCCCCCGGACACAGCCGGACACCTCGTGTACAGCCCCCGGACACCGCGTGGACAGCCCCCGGACACCGCCGATCTCCATCTCAAACAACTAAACGAGGAGGAGAAAAGTAAACAAGACCAAAACCTAAAAACACACAGAAAATCACCACTAAAAAAAAAAGCAACAGAGCACGGCTCCCTCGGGCTCCCCCCGCGCTGCCGCGACGCATCGCGGATGTCCGTGGGCTTGAACACGAGGTTGACCCGGGGCTGTTCACCGCTGAGAGTCCGCGGTGTCCCGGGGGCTGAACACGCGGTTCCGGGGGCTGAACCAGGTTTCCGTGCTGTGGACCCGGGGGCTGAACCCAGAGGTGACCGGGGCAGTACACGAGGTTTCCGGCTGTGTCCCCGGGGCGTACCCGAGGTGATCCGGGGGCTGTACACGAGGTGTCCGCCTGTGATACCGGGGGCTGTACACGCGGGTTCCGGGGCTGTACACGAGGTGTCCGGGGCGTACCACGAGGAGTACCGGGGGCGTACACGAGGTGTCCGGGGGCTTTATTTTGGGTGGAACACGAGGAGTCCGGGCTGTACACGAGGTGTCCCGCGGCTGTAAACGAGTGTCCGGGGCTGTAACACGAGGTGTCCGGGGCTGTTCACAGGTGTCTGGGGCTGTACACGAGGTGTCCGGGGGCTGTACACGAGGTGTCCGGCGGCTGTACACGAGGTGTCCGGCGGCTGTACACGAGGTGTCCGGGGGCTGTACACGAGGTGTCTGGCTGTATCGGGGGCTGTACACGAGGTGTCCGGGGGCTGTACACGAGGTGTCCGGGGGCTGTACACGAGGTGTCCGGGGGCTGTACACGAGGTGTCTGGCTGTACACGAGGTGTCCGGCTGTATCCGGGGGCTGTACGTGAGGTGTCCGGCTGTATCAGGGGGCTGTACATGAGGTGTCCGGCTGTGTCCGGGGGCTGTACACGAGGTGTCCGGGGGATGTCCACGAGGTGTCTGGCTGTACACGAGGTGTCTGGCTGTACACGAGGTGTCTGGCTGTACACGAGGTGTCTGGCTGTACACGAGGTGTCTGGCTGTATCGGGGGCTGTATATGAGGTGTCTGGCTGTATATGAGGTGTCTGGCTGTATCCGGGGGCTGTACATGAGGTGTCTGGCTGTATCCGGGGCTGTACATGAGGTGTCCGGCTGTATCCGGGGGCTGTACATGAGGTGTCCGGCTGTATCCGGGGCTGTACATGAGGTGTCCGGCTGTATCCGGGGGCTGTACATGAGGTGTCCGGCTGTATCGCGGGCTGTACATGAGGTGTCTCAGGCTGTATCGCGGGCTGTACATGAGGTGTCTCAGGCTGTATCGCGGGCTGTACATGAGGTGTCTCAGGCTGTATCGCGGGCTGTAGATGAGGTGTCTGGCTGTATATGAGGTGTACGGCTGTATATGAGGTGTACGGCTGTATCGTGGGTTGTATATGAGGTGTCTGGGGCTGTATATGAGGTGTACGGCTGTATCGGGGGCTGTAGATGAGGTGTCTGGCTGTTATAGGTGTCTGGCTGTCGGGGCTGTATATGATGTCTGGCTGTGTATAGGTGTCTGTCATGTATCGGGGCTGTATATGAGGTGGCTGGCTGTATCGGGGGCTGTATATGAGGTGTCTGGCTTGTATGAGGTGTCCCGGCTGTTTATGAGGTGTCTGGCTGGTTATGAGGTGACTGGCTGAGTATAGTGTCTGGCGGTGTACCGAGGTGTCTGGCTGTATCGGGGCTGGATAAGAGGTGTCAGGCTGTGTATGATGTGTCCCTGGCTGTATCAGGGGCTTGATGAGGTTCTGAGGCTGTGTATGAGTGTCTGGCAGAGTATGAGGTGTCTGGCTGTATATGAAGGTGTCTGGCTGTATATAGGTGTCTGGCTGTGTTATGAGGAGTCTGCTGATCGGGGCTGTCTATAGGGTGTCAAGGCTGAGTATGAGGTGTCTGGCTGTAATCAGGGCTGTGTAAGGTGTCCTGCAGTGTCTGAGTGTCTGCTTATCGGGGGCTGTATAGATGTCTGGCTGTAAAAAGCTGTGTCTGGCTGTAAATAGGTATGTCTGGCTGTATCCCGGGGCTTATAGGAGGAGTCTGGCTGTGTATGAGTGTCTGGCTGTATATGAGTGTCTGGCTTGTATGAGGTGTCCGGCTGTATCGGGGCTGTATATGAGGTGTCAGGCTGTATATGAGGTGTCTGCTGAGTATCAGGGCGTAATGAGGTGTCCGGCTGTATATGAGGTGTCCGGCTGTATCGGGGGCTGTATATGAGGTGTCCGGCTGTATATGAGGTGTCTGGCTGTATATGAGGTGTCTGGCTGTATCGGGGGCTGTATATGAGGTGTAGGGCTGTATCCGGGGGCTGTATATGAGGTGTGTGGCTGTATCCGGGGGCTGTATATGAGGTGTACGGCTGTATCCGGGGGGCTGTGTATGAGGTGTGGGCTGTATCCGGGGCTGTGTAATGAGTGTGTAAGCTGTTCCGTGGCAGTGTATGAGGTGTGTAGCTGTGTCCGGGGTCTGTGTATATGAGGGGCCGGTCTATGTGTATCTGTTCCCGCGCTTCTCTCTCCGTCTCACCGGCCTTCCCGCCGCCTCATCCCCCCGCTCGTCCCCGGCCGCTCCCGGCTCCCCTCTCAAGGGGGCCGGTCCTCTCCTCCTCCGGCCTCGCTCTCCGCCCCGGTCCCTCCTCCCGGGCTGTCCGCTCTGCGCTCAGCTCGTCATGGCGGCGGCGGCGGGGATGTCGCGTCCTCACCATCCAGGAGCCTGTTGTGCGGATACGTGGAAACAAGGCGGCCTCCTTCCGCGGCAGGTGACCGGAACCCGGGACGACTGACGGAGGGAGAGAGGGAGCGGCCCCAGAGACACCGGGGACCGAGTGCAGCAGGCCTGGGGGAGAAGGAGGGAGGAGGGACCGAAGACGTGAGAGAAAGCGGAACAGGAGGAGGAGACCGGAGGAGGAGGAGGCGGGAACAGGAGGAGGAGACCGAAGACGTGAGGAGAAGAAGGCGGACAGGAGAGGAGACGGAGGAGGAGGAGGAGAGGCGGGAACAGGAGGAGGAGACCGAAGACGTGAGGAGAAGAAGGCGGGAACAGGAGGAGGAGGCGGGAACGGGAGGAAGAGGCGGGAACGGGAGGTGTGAGCAGGCGGGTGACGGGAGGAAGAGGCGGGACCGGGAGGTGTGAGGAGGGAACAGTAGGCGGGAACAGGAGGAGGAGACCAAGGAGGAGGCGGGAACAGGACGAGGCGGGAACAGGACGAGGCGGGAGGAGGAGGGTGACGGGAGGTGTGAGGAGAAGAAGGCGGGAACAGGAGGAGGAGACCGAGGAGGAGGCGGGAACAACAGGAGGAGGGGGGTGACGGGAGTAGTGAGAGTGGGAGTGTGCCGTGGCGGAGTGACGGAGGATAGGAGGGAGACGGAGGTGTTGCGGAGGAGGAGGTTGACGGGAAGGAGTGAGGGGGTGCGGGGGTAGGACGGGAGGAGAGAGGCGGGAGGGGGTGACGGGAGGTGTGGGGGGTGGGGTGACTGGAGTAGGAGGATGGATGGGGTGCCGGGAGGTTGGAGAGGGGGGTGCGCGGTAGGTGAGAGAGGGGGGGGGAGACGGGAGGTGTGACAGGGGAGGTATGACGGGAGGTGTGAGGAGGTGGCGGGTGACGGGAGGTGTGAGGAGGAGGAGGGTGACGGCAGAGCGGGGGGGGTGCCGGGGAGGTGAGAGGAGGGAGAGGTGACGGGCGTGAGGAGGGGGGATAAGACGGAGGTGTGAGGAGGAGGGTGACGGGAGGTGTGAGGTAGGGGGTGAAGGAGACGGTGTGCAGAGGGGCGGGTGCGGTGAGTGGAAGGCGGAGGGGGAGACGGGAGGTGTGCAGGAGGAGTGGGGTGCCGGCGTAGTGAGGCGAGAGACGGGAGGTGTGAGGCAGGCGGGATGCCGGGCGATGGCGAGGATGGTTGACGCGGTGTGAGGCGGAGGGAGGTGATGCGAGCGGTAGTGCGAGGAGGGGAGACGGCAGGATGAGGATGCGGCGGGAGACGGAGGTGTGCGGCATGAGGCGGCGCCGAGGCGGTGTGAGGAGGCGGCGGAAGCCGGGCTGTTGCGGCCGGAGGGGGTATACCGGCGGATGCGCAGGACGGGGGAGCCGGGCGGTGTGATGCGGAGGAGAGCGGCTGGTGCCGGTGAGGAGTGAGGCGGAAGAGGCGGATTGCCGGGAACGGATGCGTGCGAGGCAGGTGCCGGGAGTGAGGAGGCGTATGCGGCAAGAGCCGGAGGTGATGAGCGTAGGAGGCTGGTGCCGGGCGGAGGTAGCGGCGCTGCGACCCGGTGTCCGGGCAGGAGAGCGGACGGCGGCGGCAGTGACCGGGCGGTGAGCTGAGCGGCGGCAGGTGCCGGAGGAGTGGGAGGAGGATGCAGGAGCCGGGAGGAGATTGCGGGGAGGCGGCGGTTGCCGGCGGTTAGGACGGAGGCGGGTAGCCGGGCTGTGGAGAGGGGGTGACTTGCGGAGTGCGGCGCAGGCAGGAGACCTGGGAGAGATGACGGCGGCGGGGGTGACCGGGACGGAGTAGCGGAGGGGTGATGCCGTCGCAGTGCGGCGGGGGGGTGCCGGCGGTAGCTGAGCGCGGAGGGTGACGGAGGAGAGAGGCGGAGTGGACCGAGGAGTGGAGGAGCGGCGGAGGGTACGGAGGATAGAGCGCGGAGGGTGCCGTGGAGGTGAGGCGGCGGGTGGGGAGACCGGCTGAGATGCGGCGGGGGGTGGTGCCCGGGCGAGATGCGGCGGAGGCGGGGGGTGAGCCGGGAGGATGTAGCGGCGGCGGAGTCCGGGGCGGTGTATGCGGCGGCGGCGGTGCGGTCCCGGGCGTAAGGAGAGTCTGAGCGGACCGGTCGGAGTAGAGGAGAGAGGTGTGCCGGGCATGTGTAGAAGGTGATTCTGGCGGTGTGCCGGGCGGATGAGTGAGGAGGCGCGGTGCCGGCGGTGGTGGAGTCGGAGGGGTGCCGGCAGGGAGTGAGAGGAGGGGGTAGACGGGCGGTAGAGAGTAGGCGGGGGAGACGGGAGGTGAGAGGAGAGGGGGTACGGGCAGGTGTGAGGAGGAGTGGGAGACGGGCGGTGGAGAGGAGGGTGCCGGGACGGAGTGCGGAGAGGAGGCGGGTGCCGTGCGGTGTCGAGGCGTCGGCGGAGTGACGAGACCTGTTTGAGGAGGGAGGCGGCGGTGGTGACTGGCAGGATGCGCGGCGGCGGCGGGTGACGGGAGGTGTGACAGAGGCAGGAGGCAGGTGACGGCGGTGACGGCGCACGGCGGGGTAATGACGGGAGGTAATAGCGCGACGGCGTGGTGCCGGGGCTGGTGTGCGGCGGAGGCGGCGGATGCAACGGCGTTAGAGCTGCGGCGAGGGTTGACATGGGACGGCGAGAGGAGCGCCGTGCACGGGAGACTTGAGGAGGAGGCCGGTGACGGGCAGTGAGGCAGGCGGATGGAGCCGGTCGGTTGAGAGCCGGCGTCGGTGGTGGTGACGGGGCGGATAGCGCGGCGGCGGCGGGAGACCTGGCGGTGAGAAGCGGAGGCGGAGGGAATGGGCGGAGTGCGGGGAGGAGGCGCGGGTGAGGGGCGGTTGAGGCCCGGAGTAAGGATGGTGCAGGAGCGGCAGAAGCGACCCGCGACGGAAGGTAGCCGGCTGTGAGCGTCTGCTGAAGGTGGTGCCGGGCGGAGATGCAGGCGGTCGCGGCGGATCCTGGGCGGTAGAGCGCGGCGGCGGGAGCCTGGCGCGGTAGGCGACACCCCCTCCCCGCGTCGGCGTGAGGCGGGCGGAGAGCTCCCGGCGGCGACGTCTGCCGGCGTGTAGAGCCGCCCGGCGTGCTTGATGTGCGCGATCGGAGTATCGTCGGCGTGCGGTGGAGCCGGGCAGTATGAGCGCCGTACGGCGGCTGAGTGTCCGGCTGATGATGCGGCGGTGCTGCTGCGGATGCCTGCGGAGTGCGGCTGCGGGATCCGCGGCCGGAGGCGCGTGGTACGGGCGCGGATGAGCGGCGGCCGTGCGAGGCGGAGACCAGAGGCGGAGTAGAGGCGCGGCGGGAAGGAAGACTGCGTCTCCGGCTGCGCTGTACAGGAACGTGCGTCGGCCTCGGGCGCCCCCCGGGCGGCAGCCCCGTCGGCGGCTTCGTGTCAATGCGATAGAGCGGCGGCGGCGGGTCGAGAGTCCCGGTCGGAGATCGGCTGCGGCTGGCGGAGCCGGGCGGTGATCGGGCGGCGGTGGGATGCCGGGCGCAGACGTGGGCGGCTTGTGTGAGCCGGTCGGATAGATGGCGGTGCGCGGTGCAGGCACGGAGCGGCGCCCGCGGGCCCGGGACGGCTGCCCCGGCGCCAGGCCCCGTCTGTGATAGCGGTGGTGGCCGGGCGATGATGAGGCCGTGAGCGGTCTGGTTGCCGTGCGGTGAGCGGCAGGCCGCACGGCAGAGCCGGTGCGTTAATGAGCGGCGGTAGCGGAGGGTGTGCCGGGCTGAGAGCTGCGTCTGTCGGGGTGCAGTGAGGTGAGCGGCGCGGGGGGATGCCGTGGCGGTGTGCTGCGGCGGGGTGTGCCTGCGGATAGCGGCGGAGGGGGAGCGACTGGCGGGTGAGAGGTCGGCGTGATAGCCTGGCTGTGATGTGCTGCGTTCGTGGGTATGCCGGGCATGGTGTGCGACTTCTGGGAGCGGGCGAGACGGCGTGCGGGGGTTCCGTGCGTGTGAGCGGCGGCCGGGTGCCGGGCGGTGTAGCTGCTGCGCGGGAGCCGGGCGTGTTTAGCGTCGGCGTGTTGTAGCCTGGGCGGAGAGCGCGCGCGCGGATGACCGTTCGGCGCGGATGACGGCGTGAGAGCGCGTCGTGTGCCTGGCGTGTAGGGACCTTGCGGCGGCGGCCGGAGCCGGCGAGAAGATGCGGGTGAGCCGGCGTGAGCGGCCGGTGAGGGAGACCTGGCGGTAGCTGCGCGGCGGGTTGACGGGCGGAGTGCGTCGTCGTGGAGCCGTGCGAGAGAGCGTCGCGGGTGAGCCGGGCGGAGTGCGGCGGCGGGGTGCCAGGCGGTAAAGTGTGAGGCGGCTGGAGCCGGTAGTCAGCGGTCGGCGGGTTGCCGCGCGGAGTAGCGGCCGGAGCGTGAGTGCTGGAGCCTGCTCGGGAGAGCTGGCGGATGAGGCGGGAGCCGGGGGAGAGCGCTCGGCGGCAGGTGGCCGGGCGTGAGATGTCGGCTGCGGCCGGTGCCTGGTGACTGGCGTGATGCGGCGCAGGTGCCGGGCGCTGAGCGGCGCGGCGCGGGCCGGAGGAGTGAGGCGGCGGCTAGGCGGGGGTGCCGGGCGGCTGCGGAGTGAGGCGTGGGAGCACGGCGGTGAGAGTGCCAAAAGTGCAGGCGGTGTGGAGCCGGCGGCGAGTGAGCGGCGAGAGGCGGGTGGAGCCGGGCGGATTGCGGCGGCGCGGCGGCGATGCCGCGAGAGTTGCGCGTCGGCGGTAGCCCGGTCGGTAGAGCTTCAGCTGTGGAGCATGAGCGGCTTCTTGTCGGTTGCCGGGCGGAGAGATGCGCCGGCGACCGGAGTGATGCTGGTCGGAGAGCGGCGGCTGTCGGCGGCGGTATGCCGGAGCGGAGGATAGTCGGCGGCGGCGGTGCGGCGGGAGCCGGGCGGAGTGCGAGCGTCTGTCGGGAGCGTGGCGAGTAGCGCGGCGTGGGTAGCCGGGCAGCAGAAGCTGCGGCGGGGATGCCGGCGGTGTAGCGAGCACGGCGGGTAGGACGGGAGTGGTGCGGCAGGCGGGGGAGCCGGGCGAGAGGTGCGCAGCTGGACGAGGCGTGAGCGCGGCTGGGTACCATGGCGAGGCGGTGGTATCCCGGGGGGCACCCCGTAGAGCGTGCGAGGCGAGCCTGCGTAATGATAGCGGCGTGCGCGGTGACCGGAGGCCTGAGGCGGGATGCCGCCTAGGTTAGAGGAGGAGGAGGCGTGTGACGCGCGTGGAGCGGCGGAGGCGGGAGCCGGCGAAAATGAGCGGAGGTAGTGTCAGAGCCTGGGAGGTGAGGCGGAGGAGGAGCTGGATGCCTTGCTGGTGTTCGGAGGCTGGAGTCCGGGAGGTGTGAGGCGGCGGAGGGCAGGAGCCGTGGCGTGTGCGGCTGCAGGTGACCGGGACGGATGAGCGGAGGGAGGCGGCGGGTAGCCGGTCGGAGATGCGAGAGGAGGCGGCGGGTGCCGGAGGTGTAGGCGGAGGACTGGGGTGCCGGGAGATACGGAGGCGAAGGGGGTACGGGAGGTGAGAGGAGGAGGAGGGAGGGCGGTGACGAGACGGTCGTGATGCGGAGGAGGGGGAGACTGGCCGGAGTGCGGAGCGGAGGCGGTTTGCCGGGAGGTGTGCTGATGAGCGGTATGCCGGTGAGGTGTCCGAGGCGGTGGGTATGAGAGGAGGAGCACGGAGCCGGCGGAGTAGCAGCAGGCAGGCGGATGGTGAAGGATGGTGTGAGCGAGCGGAGGCGGAGACGGCGTCCGAGTGCGGCGGAGGACCGGGAGCCCGGGACGTAAGTGAGGAAGAGGCTGGCAGAGACGGCGGAGTGACGGCGGCGGCGAGGGTCCCGCGGTGTATTCGGCGAGGAGGAGGAGGATGAGGCGGCGGCGGCGGGGGAGACGGAGGGTAGCGGATTGATGCGGGCGTGTGAGCGTGGGAGGAGGCGAGACGGGCGGTCTCGGCGGCGAGGGCGGCCCCGTGAGCGGACCCATTGGGAGGCCCCGGCGGCTGGCGGCGGTGCCGGGCGGTAATCTGCGCGGAGGTAGGCAGGAGCACGGGCGGAGAGCAGGCGCAGAGGGGGGTTGCCGATACGGAGCGCGGCGGGGCTGAGACGGAGGAGTGTCGGCGGCGGTGTGATGCCCCGAAGGATGATGCGCGAGGGTGACTTACGGAGACGGCGGCGCTGTGATCCGTGAGGTAGATGCGGCTGGAGGGAGCGTGGAGACCGCGGTGTTCGGGCAATTAATCGATTTTTTTGGCGGGTGCCGGGCGTGAGTAGCGGCGGAGAGGTATGCCCGGGCGTGAGCGCGGACGGTGCGTGGCGGATAGCGGCGGCGGCTGGAGTCCGGTCGGAGATCTGCGGAGGAGGGTGCCGGCGGAAGTAGCGCGCTGGAGCCGGGCGTGATAGAGCGTGCGGGGGCTGGAGACCGGCGTGTGCGGCCGTCCGCTTGATTGACTGTCGGATGCGGCGGGAGGCGGGAGACAGGGCGGAGATGCGGCGGTGGCGGGTTCCGTGTGGAGGATGAGCGCTGGGCGGTAGCCGTCGTGAGGAGCCGGACGGCGCGGGGGATAGCCGGCGAGAGAGCTGCGGAGTGGTGAGCCGTGCGAGTGCCGCGAGGGTCCGGCGGTGTAGTCCGCGAGGGGAGCCGGCGGTGTGCGGCAGGCGTATGGAGCCGGGCGGAAGAGCGGAGGCGTGTAGACGGGCAGTAGGACGGCGGCGGAAGCCGTTCGTGTGTAGGCGTCGATTGGAGCCGGCGTGAGTGAGGCGCGAGTGGTCCGAGGATGTGAGCTGAGGCGGGTTGGCCAGGGCGGTGTAGCGGCAGGCGGGGAGCCGGCGGTGGTAGCAGCGGCCGGGGTTGCCGGGCGGAGTGCTGCGGCGGTGAGCCAGTGGGAGGTGAGCGGAGGCTGGTGCATGACGGCTGCGGCGCCCGGAGGCCGTCGGCGGAGTGACGGCGGCGGAGCCTGGCGGTGATGCGCGGAGCGGCTGTGCCGTCGTGAGCGGAGGCGGAGGCAGGTGCCTTGCGGTAGAGCTGCGACTGAGGCTGGTGGCCGTGGAGGATGATGCGGCGGCGGCGGCGGTGCAGGGAGGAGATGCGGCGAGGCGGCCTGGAGCCGGCGGAGTGCGGCGGAGGGGGAGCCGGCCGGACACTGCGGCGGGGTGAGACGGGACCGGTGTGCAGCGGCGGAGCGGGGGGTGCCTGGCGGTGTGCGGCGGAGGAGGTGGAGCCGGGCGAGACGAGCGGTCGGCAGGGGGATGACGGTCGGGAGCGGCTGCGCGGCGAGGAATGCCGGCGGCGTAGCGGAGGCATGCGGAGCCGGGCGGCGATGCTGCGCGTCGGATCCGGCGGTGAGCAGGAGGCGTTAGCCAGGGAGCTGGGCGGCGGCGTGTGCCGGCGTGTAGCGGAGACGGCGGCGGGAGACTGCGGTGAGCGCGATGAGCGGGTGACGGACGAGTGCGAGAGATGCGCGGGCTGACGGGAGTGAGAATACGGCTCGCATGCGGGTGACGGCAGGGAGAGAGGCGCGGCTGGTGCCTGGACGTGTGAGGAGGAGGAGGGTGCCTGAAGTGGCGGCGAGGCGGTGCCGGCGAGTGAGCAGCGCTGCGGGTAGCCGGGCGTGAGTGCAGTGGCGCGGCGGGTGCCCGGGAGTGAGTGAGGAGGCAGTGCTGGTGCCGTCGGTAGAGTAGGCGAGCGGCGGAGATGCCGGGGGTGATATGGAGGCTGGCGGTGTCCGGCGTGTCGTAGGAGGCGGAGGGTGAACGGACGGTGTGAGGAGAGGAGGGGTGACGGGCGTGAGAGGAGCGGCGGGGGTGACGGGCGTAGTGAGGAGGCGGCGGCGGTGCCGGGCGGTGAGAGTGCGGCGGAGGCGGTGACGGGCAGGTAGGAGCGTGCGGAGGAGGCGGAGCCGGGAGGAGTGAGGAGGAGGCGGCGGGAGACCGGTGCGAGATGCGGTGCGGAGGCGGTGACGGGAGGTGTAGCGGCGGCGGCGGCGGAGTGTCCTGGAAGGTGTGCGGCGGCGGCGGGGTGCCGGCGGCGCGGGAGCCTGTGCTGTAGAGCGGCCGGCGGCGGCTGGAGCAGGACGGAGGATGCGCGCGTGAGGCGGTGGACCGGGCGTTGTTGTGCGGATGGCGGACGGTGGAGCCTGCGTAGGTAGGCAGGATGCGGTGGAAGCCGGGCGGAGAGCGGCTGAACATCGCGGAGCCGGCGGAGTGCGGTGCCGCGGTCCGATACCGTGGATTTCGAGAGTGGTCGGACTGGGGAAGCGGGCGGAGAGCGGCGGCGGTAGTCCGTGGCGTAGGAGCTGGCGCGTCGGGTTCCGGCGGAGGAGAAGGAGGAGCTGGATAGACGGGCGGAGGATGCGGAGGCGGGTGCCGGAGGACGGCGAGGCGGTGACGGGAGTTAGCGTCGTCCGGACATGCGGGAGACGCAGGTGTGTACAGGCGCAGCGGTGTGCCGGGCGTGTTGCGGCGGCGGCGGAGTGCCGTGATGAGAAGAGGAGAGGCCGTTGCCCGGGCGGTGTTGCGGGCGGCGGGAGCCTGGCGGAGAGTCGGCGTCGGTGCGAGGAGCCGGTCGAGGAGCGGAGGGGAGGGTGCCGGAGGTGTGCGGCGGCGCGATATAGCCGGGAGTGATGCGCGCGGCTAGGTGTCGGGAGGAGTGCGGATGTCTGCTGGAGACGGGAGAAGTAGCGAGGAGGCGGCGGGTGACGGCAGGTGTGAGGCGGCGGATGGAGCCGGGCAGGTGATGCGTCTGACGGAGGGTGCCGGGAGGTGTGCGGAGCGGCGGGTGCCGGGCAGGTTAGCGGCGCGGTGACGGGCGGTATGAGAGGCACGGCGGCGGTGCCGGGATGTGTGCGGAGGCTTCGGGAAGCCGCCGGAAGTACTGACGTAGGCGTGATGCGGGCGGACAGTCTGGTCTGCGGCGTGGAGCCTGGCGAGATCGGAGGCGGCGGAGCCGGGCGGAGAGCGGCGGCGGCGGGTAGACGGTCGGAGTTGAGAGAGGCGCGGGTAGCCTTGCTGTTTTCGGCGCCTGGGGAGCTGGTCGAGATGCGGACGGCGGCGGGTGCCGGTCGAGAGCGGCGCTGCGCTGAAGCCGGGCGGTGTGTAGCGCTGAGGCTGCGTGTGTGACGGGCGGTGAGCGGCTGAGGCGCGGTGCCGTCGGGTGAGGCGGAGTAGGCGTGCCGGCGAGTATATCTGCGGAGCGCAGGGAGCCGGTGCGGAGAGCGGCGCGGAGGCGGGCGCCGATGAGTGTAGCGGCCGGAAGAGGCTGGAGACGGGACGGAGTGCGGAGGAGGAGCAGGGTGTACGGCTGTGAGAGGAGGCGGTGTCGGGAGCCGGGACGGAGTGCGGCGGAAGGCTGCGTGTGAAGGTAGTGTGTCAGGCGGATCGTCAGGAGGATGACGAGCGAGGCTGCGCGGAGACGGGCGTGTGTGAGGAGGCGTCGGGAATGCACGGTAGGTTGTAGAGGCGGACGGGGCGGGTGATGGAGTAGTACGCGGAGAGCGGAGGGTGCCAGGAGGTGTGCACGAGGATAGGGGCGTGTACGTAGAGGAGGAGAGGCGAGACCGGGCGTTGTGATGTCGGAGGCAAGGGGGTGCCTGAGGTGTCGGAGGGGCGGGGTGAAGGCGGTTTATATGCGGCGGATTAGGCGGTAGCCGGCGGTGTGCGAGTGAGATGCTTCGGAGACGGGCGATTGCACGATGAGATGGGCGGGATGCCGGGCGGATGTGCTGCGGCGGTGCCTGCGGAGATGAGCGGTCGACGGCGGGTGCTGTGGAGGGATCGGAGCTGGGGTTACGGGCGGTGTGCGGAGGAGGCAGGGGTGCGGAGTGCGTGACGCGCGGAGGGGTGCCTGCGGTGATGCGCCGGCGGCTGGCGGGTAGACGGCGTTGAGCGGCGGCGGGGGAGATCGGCGGAGAGCGGCGGCGTGGGGTGCCGTGAGGAGAGCGGGAGGATGAGGGTGAACGGCAGGCAGATGAGGAGGAGGAGGCGGGAGCCGGAGTGTGAGCGGAGGATCGGCGGGTCCGGGCGGTGAGCTCGGAGGAGGCCGGGAGCCGGGCGGAGAGCGGCGGACGGGTTGGCCGGGCGGATGATGAGGCAGCGGTGGAGCCAGGGCGGAGTGAGGCTGCGGCAGGGAGCCCTGCGTTGATGTGCGGCTGCGTCGGGATGCCGGGCGGATGATGCGGTGCGGCTGCGGGGTGCCGGGCGAGAGCGGAGGAGGAGCGGGAACCGCGTGCGAGGTTCAGCTGAGGAGTCGGAGCACGGGCTGATTGCGGCGTCGGCGGGAGTGCCGCGGTGATAGAGGCGGCGGCGTGCGGAGACGTAGGCGACGGGCGGTGACGAGAGGTGTGCGGCGTGCGGAGGGCGGAGCCTGGCCGTAGAGACGGAGTGCGGAGCGTTGCCGGGCGAGGATGTGCGTGAGGCGCGGGATCCGGGCGGAGAGCTTCGGCGGCGTGAGACCGAGGCGGGATGAGTGCTGCGAGGCGAGAGCCGGCTGTAAGCGGCGGAGAGGGAGCCGGGCGGTGAGACGGCGCGGCGGGTAGCGGGCTGTGATAGAGGCGGAGGCGGTATGACGTGCGGGAGGCGAGACCGGGAGCCGTAGGTGAGAGGCGGGGGCGGTGCCGGGTCGGATAGAGGCGGAGGCGGGTGCCGAGGAGGTGTGCACGAGCGCGGCGGGTGGACGGGCGGTGTAGCGGCGGTAGGCGGAGGGTGCCGCGCGTGATGGCGGCTGCGGCGGGTGCCGGCGAGAGAGGCGGCGGCGTTGAGACGGGAGATTTGAGGCGGCGGCAGGTGATCATGTGTGCAGGGAGGCGGAGCGTGGTATCGGGAGGTGGCAGGCGTGCGAAGGCGGGAGCGGAGGTGTGACAGGAGCGGAGCCGGCGGTGTCGGGAGGTGTGTCGGAGGCTGGGGGAGACAGGGAGGAGGAGGCGGCGGCGGGGTGCCGGGGGTGAAGCAGGAGAGGAGGGGAGACGGGGGAGGTGTGCGGTCGGAGGAGGGGGTGCCGAGCGGAGTTCGGCGAGTGCGGCGGGGGAGCCGGGAGAGTGATGAGGAGGAGCGATGCCGGGCTGAGATATGCGAGGAGGATGGGGAGCCGAGCTGAAGTGCGGAGGAACCGCGGCGGGTGCTATGGCGGTATGCGGCGCGCGGGAACAGGCGGAGAGACTCGGCAATAGTTGCGGGTAACGTGCGGAGGAAGGGAGCGACGGTAGGTGTGCGAGAGGCGGGGATGACGGCGGAGAGCGGCGGTGCGGGATGATGGAGGTGTGAAGGCGGCGGAGCGGGTGATATGGGCGGACTCGCGCGATGGGCGGGTGTACGGGCGGTGAAGCCGCGGGGGCGTGACCCAGAGGAGAGCGGCGGTCGGGAGCCTGGCGGAGTGTGCGGAGAGCTCCGTCGGGTGCAGGTCAGTGGAGGCGGCGAATTTGGGAGCACGGGTCGGAGGCGGCGCGAGCGCGGTGGTCGGGGGAGAGTAGTGTACGGTGCGGGGCGGGTGCACATGGGAGGTGTGAGGAGGAGGAGCGGCAGTGCATGGCCAGGAGTGAGGAGGGGGCGGTGCCGAAGGTGTGATGCTAAGGGGTAGCCGGGGGAGAGCGCGGCGGCCGGAGACTGCGGTTGTGCGCGCGGCGGAGACGGGCGGGATTGAGTCGGCTGGGGTAAGCGGCGGAGTGCGGAGGCGGGGTGCCGGCAGGAGATTGCGGCGGCCGCGTGTGCCAAGGCGGAGAGAGCGCGGAGGGAGCCGTGCGATAGCGGCGGAGAGGGAGATCGGGCGAGTGAGCGGCGTCGCCGGAGACGCCGTTTGAGGCGGCGGCGGTAGACGGGAGGTGAGCGGAGGCGGCGGTTACGGCCGGTGATGAGGCGGCTGACTGGAGCCGTGCCGGAGATGCGGCGATAGGCGGGTGCCCGGGATGAGAGCGGCGCGCGGAGCCGGGCGTTGATGCGGCGGCGGCGGAGCCGGGCGAGAGCTGTCGTCGGCGGGACTGGCGTGTAAAGAGAGGAGCGCGGTGCCGGGCGGAGTGCGGAGAGAGCGTGATGACGAGAGGTGTGAGAGCGGCGGGTGCCGGAGGAGGTGCGAGCGGCCGCGGGTGACAGCACGCCGTATGAGGCGGCGGAGTCGGGAGCCGGGCGGATGTGAGGAGGAGGCGGGTGACCGGAGGTGTGAGGAGGAGGAGGGCGGTGCCGGCGTGAGTTCGGAGGAGAGGCTGGAGCCAGAGTTGTGCAGGAGGAGGCGTCGGTGACGGAGTGTGAGGCGGCGGAGGCGAGAGGCCGGCGAGTGCGGCGCGGTGCCGGGAGGAGGAGCGGCGGCGGCGCGGAGACGGAGGTGAGATGGAGGCGGAGGCGGGGCCCGGAGCGGAGAGCGGCGCTGAGGCGGTGCCGGCGGTGATGAGCGGAGGAGTGGAGGTGGTAGTACGGTGGAGAGTGCTCAAGGTGGTGTCCGGGAGGATAGCGGAGAGCTGTGACGGGTTTTGTGATGATGACTAGCGGTGATGGAGGAATGAGGGAGGAGGTGACCGGAACGGAGGTGACGAGGATGTGGGCGTTTACTGAGCGGCGGAGGTGCGAGACGGAGTAGTGAGGATATGCGGGGGAGACGGAGGCGGTGTGAAGAGGAGGAGAGAGCGTGAGCAGGGAGATTGCGGCGGAGGCGCCGGCTGGAGCCCGGGTGTAGTGGTTCGGCAGCGCGGCGGTTGAGCCGTGAGAATGATGCGAGGCGGAGGGACCGCGGTGAAGCGGTGCTGCGCGGTGCCGGGCTGAGAGAGTCGGCGGGAGCACGGGAGGATATAGAGCTGATGAGCGGGAGCCGGGAAGTATTGAGTCGGCGGCCGCGGCGTGTTCTCGGTATTACTGCGGAGGCTCGGAGCACCTGAGGATACCGCGTCTGGGGGGAATAACGAGAGGAGCGGGTAGTGACCGGAGGTGTGCATAGGAGGCGAGTGGACCCAGAAGAGTGAAGAGTAGCAGATGACCGGAGGGAGAGAAGGAGGCCTTGTGCAGGCGGTGAGAGCCGGTAGGCGGCGGCAGACCGGGCGGTGTAGAGGCGGGCGGCTGGAGTGGTTGCCGTGGAGAGTTATGAGACGGCAGCAGGGAGGCAGGGAGTGAGCCGTGACGGCTGAGTGGGTGCCTGTGCGGATGACGGCGGCGGCTGACCGGAGGTTGATGCGGCGGCCGCGGGTGCCGGCGGGTAATAGCGGCGGAGGGATGACCCAGGCCAGTGTAGCGGCGAAAGGCGGAGGGTGTGACCGGAGGGCAGAGCGGCGGCCTGAGAGGCCGGAGCACCGGCTGATAGCGGCTGCCACGTCGTCGGTGTGACGGGCGGTCAGCGCGCGAGGAGGCGGGTGACGGGCTGAGTGCGTCCGTGGAGTCGGTGGTGCATGAAGGGAGGAATCTCTCTCAACCACCACCACGAGGATGAGGCAAAGAGAGAGAATCCACCATCACCCACCTACTCCTTCTCACACCTACCGTCACCCGCCTTCTCCTCCTCATACCTCCCTTCACCCGACTCCTCCTTCTCCTCACACCTCCTGTCACCGTCCTCCTCCTTCTCCTCACACCTCCTGTCACCGTCCTCCTCCTTCTCCTCACACCTCCTGTCACCCTCCTCCTCCAAACACCTCCTGTCACCCTCTTCCTCCTCACACCTCCTGTCAGCCGCCTCCTCCTCCTCACGTCACCCGCCTCCTCCTCACACCTCCCATCACCAGCATCCTTCTCACACCTCCCGTCACCTCCTTCCTCCTCCTCACACCTCCCGTCACCCTCCTCCTCCTCACACCTCCCATCACCCGCCTCCTCCTCACACCTCCCGTCATCTGCCTCCTCTTCACACCTTCTGTCACTCGCCTCCTCTTCACACCTCCCGTCACTCCCCTCCTCCAACGAAACCCGCCCATCCTCAGTCACTACCTCGCAGTCACTCCTCCTCCTCCTCACACCACCCATCACCCGCCTCGTCCTCCTCACAACACCCGTCACCCGCTCCTCCTCACACCTCCCGTCACCCACCTCCTCCTCACACCTCCCGTCACCCGCCTCCTCCTCACACCTCCCGTCACCCGCCTCCTCCTCACACCTCCCGTCAACCGCCTCCTCCTCCACACAACACCTGTCACCAGCCTCCTCCTCCTCCTCACACCTCCCATCACCCGCCTCCTCCTCCTCACACCTCCCGTCACCCCCTCCTCCTCCTCACACCTCCCGTCACTCCCCTCCTCCTCACGTAACCCGCCCCATCCTCGTCACACCTCCTGTCACCCTCCTCCTCCTCATACCTCCCATCACCCGCCTCGTCCTCCTCACAACACCCGTCACCCGCTCCTCCTCACACCTCCCGTCACCCGCCTCCTCACACCTCCCGTCACCCGCCTCCTCCTCCTCACACCTCCCGTCACCCGCCTCCTCCTCCTCACACCTCCCGTCACCCGCCTCCTCCTCCTCACACCTCCCGTCACCCCCCCTCCCCTCCCCTCCACCTCCCTCTACCCGCCCCCCCTCACCCCCCCCACCCCCCCCCCCACCCACAAACCCCCCCACCCCCCCCCACCCCCCCCACCCCCTTCTCCTCCTCACACCCCCCGTGCCCCCCTCCTCCTCACACCTCCCGTCACCCCCCGCCTCCTCCTCCTCCCACCTCCCGTCACCCGCCTCCTCCTCACACCTCCCGTACCCCCCGCCTCCCCCCTCACACCCCCGTCCCCCCCCCCCTCCTCCCAACACGCCCGCAACCCCCCCCTCCTCCTCAAAAACCCCCCCCTCAAACCCCCCCCACCCTCCTCCTCCTCACACCTCCCGACACCCGCCTCCTCCTCACACCTCCCGTCCCCCGCCTCCTCCACCCACCCAACCCCCCGTCACCCCCCCTCCTCCTCACACCTCCCGTCACCCGCCTCCTCCCCTCCAAACCCCCCACAAACCCCGCCACCTCCCTCCCACCCTTTCCCTCACCCCCCCCCCCCCTCCTCACCCCCTTCGTCACCCTCCTCCTCCTCAAAACTTCCCGGAACCAAACCCCCCTCCTCCCCACACCCCCCCGTCACCCCCCTCCTCCTCCTCACACCTCCCGTCACCCTCCTCCTCCTCACACCTCCCGTCACCCGCCTCCTCCTCCCCCCCCCACCTCCCCTCACCCCCGCCTCCCCCCCTCCTCACACCTCCCCCTCCCCCCTCCTCCTCCCCCTCACCCCCGGGCACCCTCCTCCTCCACCCTCCCCCCCCCCCGCCTCCTCCTCCCCCCCCCCGTCCCTCTCCTCCTCCTCCTCTTCCTCCCCTCCCCCGCCAATCCCCCCTCCTTTACCCCCCCCCGTCACCCCCCTTCCTCCTCCCCCCCACAAACCTCCCCTCCCCCCCCCCCCCTCCTCCCAAAACCCCACTTACCTCTCCTCACCCCCCCCCTCCTCCCCCACACCCCCCAAACCCCCTCCTCCTCAAAACCTTCCGGCCCCCCCCTCCTTTCCCCACCCCCTCCCGTCACCCGCCTCCTCCTCCTACAAATTTCCCAATTTTACCCCGCCCTCCCCCTCCTCCCCCCCTCCCGTCCCCCCCCTCCCTACCCCCCCCACTCCCACCTCCTCCCTCACCAGCCCCCCTCCTCCTCACCCCCTCCCCCCTCACCCCCTCCTCCTCCACCACAACCCACCCGTCACCCTCCTCTTCACACCTCCCGGGCACCTGGCTCCTCCTTCCCCCCAAGTTCCCCCCTCCCCCCAAAACCACCCTCACCCCCTTTCCCCCTCACACCTTCCCCCCCACCCCCCCTCCTCCCACCACCTCCCCCCCCCCTCACCCTCAAAACCTCCCGTCCCCCCTCCTCCTCCTCACACCTCCCGTCACCCACCTCCTCCTCACACCTCCCGTCACCCACCTCCTCCTCACAAACCCCCCTTTAACCCCCTTTCCTTTCCCCCACACCCCCCCCAACCCCCCCCCCCCACAAACCCCCTCACCCATTTCCCCCTCCAAAAACCTCCCGTCCCCCCCCCTCCTCTCCACCCCCCGTCACCCTCCTCGTCACACCCCCCCCGCCCCCCCCTCCTCCTCCCCACCTCCCCTTCACCCCCCCCCCCCTCCCCACAAACCTCCCGTCACCCCCCCCCTCACACACCTCCCGTCACCCTCCCCCTCCTCACACCTCCCGTCACCCTCCCCCTCCTCACACCCCCCTCACCCTCCTCCTCCTCACACCCCCGTTACCCTCCGCCCCTCACACCTCCCGTCCCCCCCCCCCACACCTCCCGTCACCCTCCTCCTCCCACCCTCCCCCTCACCCTCCCCCCTCCCCAAAACCTCCCCTCCCCTTTCCCCCCCCCACCTCCCTCCCCACACCCCCCTCCTCCTCACACCTCCCTTCAACCCCCCCTCCTCCTCACACCTCCCGTTCACCCCACCTCCTCCTCACACCCCCCTTTTAAAACCCCCCTCCCCTCACAAACCTTTTCCTCACCCCCTTTCCCCCCACCCCCTTTTTGTCACCTCCCCGCCCCTCACACCTCCCGTCACCGGCCCCCTCCTCTTTACCTTTCCGTCACCCCCCCCTCCCCTCCTCACACACCTCCCGTCCCCCGCCTCCTCCTCCCCCCTCCCAAACCACCCCTCCCCCCCCCCTCCTTTCCTTTCCCGTTTCCCCGTTTCCTCCTCCCGTTCCAGCCCTCTCCTCCTCATACCTCCCGTCACCCCCCTCCTCCTCACACCTCCCCCCTCCTCCTCCCCTCCCTCACCCCCCTCCCCCCGCCCCCCACCCCCACACCTCCCTCCTCCCCCACCCCACCTCCTGTCCCCCCTCCCCTACTCCACCACAAACCTCCCGTCCCCCTCCTCCTCCTCCTCCCCACCTCCCGTCACCCCCCCCCCCTCCTCCTCCTCAGGAAAAATTCCCGTCACCCCCCCTCCCCTCCTCCCCACCTCCCCCCTCACCCACCTTTCTCCTTCCCCACACCCCCCCCGACCCCGTCTCCCCCCTTTACATCACCCCCCTCCTCTTCAAAACCTCCCGCAAAACCCCCTCCCCCCTCACACCTCCCTTTTAAACCCCCCCTTTCCCCCTCCTCACCCCCTTTCCCTCCCCCCCCCCCTCCTTTCCCCCTCACACCCCCCCGTCACCCCCCCCTCCTTTCCTTTACACCTCCTCCTCACCCCCCTCCTCCTCCTCACACCTCCCCTCACCCCCATCCTCCTCCTCACACCTCCCGTCCCCCCCCTCCTCCTCCTCACAAACCCCCCGGGCACCCCCTCCTCCCCCCCCCTCACACCTCCCGTCACCGGCCCCCTCACACCTTCCCCCCCAAACCCGCCCCCTCCTCCCCACAAAACCCCCGTCACCAGCCTCCTCACACCTCCCGTCACCAGCCTCCTCCTCCTCACAAACCTCCCGCCAAACCCGGGCCCCCCTCCTCCTCAAACCTCCCGTCACCCCCCTCCTCCTCACCCCTCCCCTCAACCCCCACCCCCCTCCCCCCAACCTCGCGTCACCCGCCTCCCCCCTCCCGTCACCCCCTCCTCCTCCTCACACCTCCCGTCACCCCCTCCTCCTCCACCAACCCCCCTTTTCCCCCCCCCCCCTCCATTTTCCCCTCCTCCTCCCCCCCTCCCGCCTCATCCCCCCCCCTCCTCCTCCCCTAAACCCCCCCGTCACCCCCCCCCCTCCCCCACACCCTCCCGGGCCCCCCGCCTGCTCCCCCACACCTCCCCTCACCCCCCCCCTCCCCCACAAAAATTTTTCCCCCCCACCCCTCCTCCTCACACCCCCCGTCACCCCCTCCACCACCCACCTCCCGTCACCCCCCTCCTCCTCCTCCTCACACCTCCCGTCACCCTCCTCCTCCTCCCCTCACCCCTCCCCTCCCAAAACCCCCCTTTCTCCTTTTTCACCCCCTCCCCGTCCACCCCCCCCTTCCCCCCCAAAATCACCCAAACCTCCTCCTCCCCACCTTTCCCCAAAACCCTCCTCCTCCTCCCCCTCCCGTCACCCCCCTCCTCCTCCTCCTCACACCTCCCCCTCAACCCCCCCAACCCCTCCTCACCCTCCAACACCCCCCTCCCCTCCTTTCCTCCTCCTTTTCCCTTCCCCCCCCTTCCCCCCCCTCCTCCCCATACCCCCTCCCCTCCTCCTCCTCACACCTCCCGCCACCCCCCCCCTCCTCCTCACACCTCCCGTCACCCCTCTCCACCTCCCGTCACCCTCCTCCTCACACCTCCCGTCACCCTCCTCCTCCTCCTCACACCTCCCGTCACCCGCCTCCTCCTCACACCTCCCGTCACCCTCCTCCTCCTCACACCTCCCGTCACCCTCCTCCTCCTCCTCACACCTCCCGTCACCCGCCTCCTCCTCCTCACACCTCCCGTCACCCGCCTCCTCCTCACACCTCCCGTCACCCTCCTCCTCCTCACACCTCCCGTCACCCTCCTCCTCCTCACACCTCCCGTCACCCGCCTCCTCCTCCTCACACCTCCCGTCACCCGCCTCCTCCTCACACCTCCCATCACCCACCTACTCCTTCTCACACCTCCCGTCACCCTCCTCCTCCTCCTCACACCTCCCATCACCCTCCTCCTCCTCCTCACACCTCCCATCACCCTCCTCCTCCTCCTCACACCTCCCGTCACCCACCTACTCCTTCTCACACCTCCCGTCACCCACCTCCTCCTCACACCTCCCGTCACCCGCCTCCTCCTCACACCTCCCGTCACCCGCCTCCTCCTCACTCCTCCCATCACCCACCTCCTCCGCACAACTCCCGTCAACCGCCTCCTCCTCCGCACACCTCCCGTCACCCCCCTCCTTCTCCTCATACCTCCCGTCACCCCCCTCCTTCTCCTCACACCTCCCGTCAACCGCCTCCTCCTCCTCACACCTCCCGTCACCCGCCTCCTCCTCCTCACACCTCCCGTCACCCGCCTCCTCCTCCTCACACCTCCCGTCACCCGCCTCCTCCTCCTCACACCTCCCGTCACCCTCCTCCTCCTCACACCTCCCGTCACCCGCCTCCTCCTCACACCTCCCGTCACCCCCTCCTCCTCACACCTCCCGTCACCCCCTCCTCCTCACACCTCCCGTCACCCGCCTCCTCCTCCTCACACCTCCCGTCACCCCCCTCCTCCTCCACCCCCAAACCCCCCCCTTTCCCTCACCCCCCGCCCCCCCTCCTCCCCCACACCCCCGTCACCCCCCCTCAAAACCCCACCCGCGCCCCCCCCCACACCCCCCCCCCCTTCAAAACCCCCCGCCCCCCTCCTCCTCCCCCACCTCCCCCACCCCCCTCCTCCTCCTCACCCCTCCCGTCACCCCCCCCTCCCCCCCACCTCCCGCCCCCCCGCCTCCTCCCCCTCCCCCCTCCCGTTTTTCCTCCCCCTCCCCCCCTCCCCTCTTTCCCCGCACCTCCCTCCCCCCCCCTCACACCTCCCCACCTCCCCTCCCCTCACAACCCCCCCCCGTCACCTTTTTCCCCCTCCTCACACCCCTCCCCCCTACCCTCCCCTCCCCCACCCCCCTCCCGCCCCCCTCCCGCCCCCCTTTCCCCCTCACAAACCCCCGTCACCCCCTCCTCCTCCTCAAACCTCCCGTTACCCCCGCCTCCTCCCCCACCCCCCGTCACCCCCCCCCCCTCCCCCCCCCCACACACCCCCCCACCCCCCCTCCCCTCCTCCCCCTCCCGTCCCCTCCCCTCCTCCTCACACCTCCCTAACCCCCCCTCCTCCCACACCCCCCCTCCCGTATCCCCCCTCCGGCCCCCTCCTCCTCACCCTCCCCTTCACCCCCTTTCCCCCTTTCCCCAAAAACCTCCCGTCAACCCCCCCCTCCTCCTACCCTCCCGTTTACCCCCCCCCCTCCTCACAAACCCCCCTTTACCCCCCCCCTCCTCCCCACCTCCCGCCCCCCCCCCCACCCCTCCCCACCCTCACCCCCACCTCCCCACCCCCTCCCCCCCCTCCTCACACCCCCCGTCACCACCCCCCTCCTCACACCTCCCGTCACCAACCCCCCCCCTAACCTCCCTCACCCCCCCCCCCCCCCGTCACCCTCCTCCCCTCACACCTCTCCCCCACCCCCCCCCCCCCCTCCCCCTCCCCCCCCCTCCTCCCCCCCCTCACCCCCACCCCCCCTCACCCTCCCACCCCCCCTTTCCTCACACCTTCCCCTTTACCCCCCCCTCCTCACACCTCCCGTCACCCCCCCCCCATCCCCCCACCCTCCCCCCTCACCCCCCCCCCCCCTCCTCCCCACCCCCCGTCAACCCCCCCCTCCTCACCCTCCCTTTACCCCCCCCCCCTCCCCTCACCCCCTCCCGTCACCCCCACCCTCCTCACACCTCCCGTCACCCCCCCCTCCTCACACCTCCCGTCCCCCGCCCCTCCTCCCTTTACACCTCCCCCTCACCCCCCCCCTCCCAACCTTCCCCCCCCCCCCCCACCTTCCCCCACACCCCCGTCACCCCCCCCCCCCACCCCCTCCCATTTCCCCCCCTCCCCCCTCCCCCCCGTTTCCCCGCCTTCCCCTCCCCCACCAAACCCCCCCTTCCCAAAACCCCCCTCCCCCTTTTCCCCCCCCCTTTTCCCCAGCCTCCCCCTTTCCCGGCCCCCCTCCTTTTCCCCCTCCCTCAATTTCCCCTAAGTTCCCCCCCTCCCACAAACCCCCCGGGCCCCCCTCCCCCTTCCCCCCCCGTCAACCCCCCCTCCCACACCCCCCCACCCCCCCCCTCCCCTCCCCTTTCCCCCCCCCCCTCCTTTTCCCGCCCTCCCTTTAAACCCCCTTTCGACGCCCCCTCCCGTTTTCCCCCTCCCCACCCCCTCCTCCCCTTCCCTCCCCTCCCTCCTCCTTGCCCCCCCACCCCCCACTCCTTTTCCCCCACCCCCTTTTTCCCCCTCCTCCCCTCCCCCCTCCCCCTCCTGTTCCCCCCTATACCCCCCTCCTCACACTCCCGTCCCCCCCTCCTCCCCCCCCCCGTCACCCCCCCCCCCCCATTCCCCCCACCCCCCCCCTCCCCCCCCCTCCCGTCATCCCCCCCCCCCCTTCCCCCACCCTCCCCCCCCAAACACCCCCCGTTTCCCCCCCCTTTAAACCCCGCAAAAACCCCCCCCTCCCCCAATCCCAAAATCCCCCACACCCCCCCGGCCCCCCCCCCTACACCCCCCCCGGAAAACCCCCCCCCGGGGGGGGGAAACCCCCGGAATCCCCCACAAACCCCCCACCCCCCCTTAGAACCCCCCAGCCCCCGGGACATCCCGGGGGGATTTAACCCGGGGAAACCCCCCCAAACCCCCCCCCAAAAATTTCCGGGGAACCCCCCCCCCCCCTTTGACCCCCCCCTCCTTCACAACCCCCGGACCCGCCCCCCCTCTACCACCCCCCACCCCCTCCCTCCCCCCCAAAAAACCCCCCCCCGTACCACCCCCCTCCTCTACCCCCGCCCCTACCCGCCCCTCCCCCCCCGTTTTCCCGCCCCCCCGGTTCCAACCCACCCTCTATACCCCCGGTCACCTCCCCTCCTTAAAAAAAACCCCCCCCCTCCCCCAAAACCTCCCTTCACCCCCCTCCTTTCCCAAAACCTCCCTTCCCCCCCTTACAACCCAGCACCCCCCTCCCTCCCAGACCCCCTCAACTCCCTCCCCGTCCCACCCCAAACCTCCTTCACCCCCCCCCTCCTAACTCCCCCCTCACCCCCCCCTCCTCACACCCCCAACACCCCCCAAATCCCCAACCCCCCTTACCCTATCCTCCAACCCCCCTCCTTTACACCCCCCGAACCGCCTCCTCCCCAAACCCCCTCAACCCCCCCTTCCCAAAAACCCCCCTTATACAGCCCCCATCCCGCCCAAAACCTCATACACAGCCAGACACCCATAAAACAGCCCCCCAAAAAAGCCAGACACCCCATACACAAACCAGAAAACCTCAAAAAATACAGCCCCCGAAAACAGGGCCCCGAAAACCCATAAAAACAGCCAGACACCTCATAAAACAAAACCAGACCCTCATATACAGCCAAAAACCCAAACCCATACACAGCCAACACCTCAAACACACCCAGAAAAACCCCCAAAAAACAGCCCCGATCCCGCCAGACAACCCTCATACACCCAGACACCTCATTAAAAAGCCCCCGATACGCCAACCCCTCATACCAGCCAGACACCTTTATACAACAGCCAACACCTCATACACAGCCAAAAACACCTCAAACACCCAGACCCCTAAAACCAAAAGCCCCGACAAACCCCCTATTAAAAGCCCCCGATTAAAACCAACACCTCCTTACAAACCCCCCCAAAAACAGCCCGACACCTTTATACACAAAGCCAGAAAACCTCAAAAAACAGCCCCCCAAAACAGCCAAAACCCACATACACAGCCAACACCCCCTATACAGCCCCCCCCCTCCCGCCAACACCTCAAAACAGCCAGAACCCCCTCATATACACCCCCATACCCCCCCACACCTCATTTTAAAAGCCACAAAACCTCATATACAGCCGACAAACCTTTTATGGGACAGCCCCCGATACAGCCCGACACCACATGTAACCCCCGGCCCCCCATACAGCCAGACCCTCAGTACAGCCCCCCATACAGCCAGACACCTCCAAAGAACCCCCCCCCGGGTTAACCCGGGGGGCCGGGGGGGGGGCCCCCTCATTACACCCCCGGGTACACCCCGGGCACCCCAAAATTTAATCCCCCCGGATACAGCCGGACACCTCATGTACAGCCCCCGGATACAGCCGGACACCTCATGTACAGCCCCCGGATACAGCCGGACACCTCATGTACAGCCCCCGGGAGATACAGCCAACACACCTCATGTACATCCAACACCTCATAAACTCATCCCCCGATACAAGCCTGACACCCTTCGGTACACGCCAACACCCCGGTTGCGTATGTACATGCCAGACTCACCTCTGATGTACAGCCAGGACCCTCCCGTGTACATCCAACACCATCGTGTACACCAAACGACCCCGTCCGTGTACAGCAGCCCCCGCGACCACCTCGTGTAACAGCCCCCAGTACACAGCCGCACACCTCATGTACAGCACCCCAATACAGCCGGACATCCTCATTACAGCCCCCTGGTATAACAGCCGACACCACTCGTGTCCAGCCAGACACCTCGGTACAGCTCCCGCCACACCTCCGTCGTACAGCCCCCGGACACTCGTTGTGACAGCCCCCGGACCACCTCTGTCACAAGCCCCTCCGGACACCTCGTGGTACAGCCCCCCCGGACTACCCTCGTCGAGATACAGCCCCGCCGGTACACCTCGTGATACAGCCCCCGGACACACCTCTTGTACTAGCTCCACCAGGACACCTCGTGTACAGCCCCCGGACACCTCGGACAGCCTCCCCCGTTCACCCGAGTACAGCCCCCTGGACACCTCAGTGTACAAGCCCCCTCGACACCTCGATGTACAACCCCCGTACCACCCTCGTGTACATGCCCCCGGACACCTCGTGTACAACTCCCCGACACCTCGTTGTACAGCCCCCCACACCTCGATGTACAGAGGAGCCCCTCCGGACACTCTCGTGTACAAGCCCCCGGACTCAGCCGATCACCTCGTGTACAGCCCCCCCGACACAATACGTGTACAGCCCTCCGGACCAGCCCGGACACCATTGTGTACATGCCCGCCGACACCCTACGTGTACATCCCCCGGCACCACAGCCTGTACACCTCGGTACTGCCCCCGGGACACCTACGAGGTTACCAGCCCCCCGGTACACAGCCCGGACACCTCGAGTACACCCCTCTGACACCCTCGTGTACAGCCCCCCGGCCACACCCGCTACGCACACCTCGTGTAACAAGCCGCCCCGGACACACCGCCTGCAAACACCCTATGTAAGCCCACCGATACAGCCGGACACCTCAGAAACACCCCCTATACTGCCGGACTACCTCAAAACAGCCCCCGATACAGCCGGACACCTCATGTACAGCCCCAAACTCCTCATATACAGCCCCGGATACAAACGTACACCTCATATACACATCCGTCGATACAGACCGTACACCTCATAACAGTCCTTCATACAGCCTACCACTCAGATACAGCCTCGGAACTAGCAGCCGTAACACTCAACACCTCATATAACGCCGTACACCTCATAATACAGCAAAACCCGCGACTATCAGCTACACCTCATACACAACCCAAAAACAGCCTAACAAACCAACATATAAAAGCCATACCCATACAGCCAGACACCTCATGATACCCCCACCGATACAGCCACACACCCTACCTCATAACAGCCCCCCGCGAATAAAAGCCACACACCTCATATACAGCCCCCGATAGTCGTACACCTCATATACAGCCCCCGATACAGTCGTACACCTCATATACAGCCCTCGATACAGCCTGAGACACCTCATATACAGCCCGCGATACAGCCTGAGACGCCTCATCTGCAGCCCGCGATGCAGCCCGAGACGCCTCATCTGCAGCCCGCGATGCAGCCAATGAAGACCCCCACATCTGCAGCCCGCGATGCAGCCCGAGACGCCTCATCTGCAGCCCGCGATGCACCTACTGAGACCGCCTCAACTGTCCATCCCAGCGATGCACCTCTTCAGAGAACAGAGCCTACAATCTGCCGCCACAAGCGATGCAGCCTCTAGACTCGCTCCATCATGCACCCCGCACTGAGCACGCCCAGCGGACGCCTCGTGAGTACAGCCCCCGAGTACAGCGCCTGCGAGACGCCTCAACAGCATTCCTCGCAGGCATGACATGCCTAGAAGAGCACCTCATATACGAGCCCACGCTATGCACTCATCCTGAGACGCCTCATCGCACCCGCGTATCTGCAGACCCGAGACCCCTCCTATTCCTGCAGCCCGCGTATGCACCCGGACCCTACATACCTGCACGCCCCACGATGCAGATCCCGAGACGCCTTAAATCAATGCAGCCCCGATGCAGCCCCGAGACTCCTCGTGTACAGAACCCTCCCGATACAGCCGAACTGAGTACGCCTCGTGTACAGCCTCCCACGATACAAGCCCTCGAGACACTCGATAACAGCCCCACTGTAACGCAAAAGACCCGAGACACCTCAAACCGCACCCCCGATAACAGCCAGAACACCATACGTGTACAGCCCCCCTGGTAGCAGAGCCACAGACACTTCGTATCTACAGCCACCGGAACAGCCCAGAGACACCCTATCGTGTACAGCCCCTGATACCAATCCAGACAACCTCATAAACACCCCGAATACTGCCAGACACCTCATATACAGCCCTGCACCTCGTATACAGCCCCCGGTACAGCCACCACGCTCGATCTACAGCCGCACACCCAAATATACCACACCTCACACATACTCACATACTAGAATACAGCACAACATCACACCCCACATATAATCCACCAACATCCAACCACATACAGATAGAGCTCCAGGCACCTCATATACAACCCCACATACAGCCCCAGACACCTCATATACAGCCCCAGACACCTCATATACAGCCCCACATACAGATACAGCCCCAGACACCTCATATACAACCCCACATACAGATACAGCCCCAGACACCTCATATACAACCCCACATACAGGTACAGCCCCAGACACTCTAAACAACCCCTAACAAACAGATCAGCCCCAACACCGCCATATACAAAACCCCCGATACGATACACCCCCCAGACCCCCTCAAATAACTAACAACCCCCCGTACACAGCCCCACACACCTCATATACAACCCCCAAAAACTAAACCCAGAGAAAACAAACCCCCCCCAAAACCCCACACACCTCATATACAACCCCACGTACAGACAGCCCCCCAACACCATCTCATATTAACATACCCCACCGTTACAGACAGCACTCAACACACCTCATATACAACCCCATGTACAGACAGCCCCACACACCTCATATACAACCACACGTACAGCCCCACACACCTCATATACAACCACACGTACAGCCCCACACACCTCATATACAACCACACGTACAGCCCCACACACCTCATATACAGCCCCACGTACGGCCCCACACACCTCATATACAACCCCCCACACGTACTGGTCCCCAGTACACCTCATAAATGCTCAGCCCACGTACGGCACCAGACACCCTCATAATACCGCCCCTCACGAACTTTCCCAGACACCATCATAAATCAACCCCACGTACGGCCCCAGACACCTCATATACAGCCCCACGTACGGCCCCAGACACCTCATATACAACCCCATGTACGGCCCCAGACACCTCATATACAACCCCACGTACACAGCCCCACACACCTCATATACACAGCCCCACACACCTCATATACACAGCCCCACACACCTCATATACAACCCCACAGACAGCCCCACACACCTCATATACAACCCCACATACAGCCCCACACACCTCATATCCAACCCCACATACACATACAGCCCCAGACACCTCATATACAACCCCACATACAGCCCCAGACACCTCATATACATCCCCACATACAGGTACAAGCCCAGACACCTCATATACAGCCCCACATACAGATACAGCCCCAGACACCTCATATACATCCCCACATACAGATACAGCCCCAGACACCTCATATACAACCCCACATACAGATACAGCCCCAGACACCTCATATACAACCCCACATACAGATACAGCCCCAGACACCTCATATACAACCCCACATACAGATACAGCCCCAGACACCTCATATACAACCCCACATACAGATACAGCCCCACAACCCTCATACTACAACACCACAAACCAGACATACAGACCTCCACGACACCCTCATATACAACCCCACATACAGCCCCACACACCTCATATACAACCCCATGTACAGCCCCACACACCTCATATACAGCCCCACATACAGATACAGCCACCTCATATACAACCCCACATACAGCCCCACACACCTCATATACAACCCCATGTACAGCCCCAGACACCTCATATACAACCCCAAATACAGCCCCAGACACCTCATATACAATCCCACATACAGATACAGCCCCAGACACCTCATATACAGCCCCACATACAGATACAGCCCCACATACAGATACAGCCCCAGACACCTCATATACAGCCCCACATACAGATACAGCCCCAGACACCTCATATACAACCCCACATACAGCCCCACACACCTCATATACAACCCCACATACAGATACAGCCCCAGACACCTCATATACATCCCCACATACAGATACAGCCCCAGACACCTCATATACAACCCCACATAAATCAGCCCATACACCTAAAAATAAACCCACAACAGATACAGCCCCCGAACCCCATATACGCCCCACAACCGTACAGCCCGCACCTCATAACACCCCCCATTAAAAATAAGCCCAGGAACCTATATACAACCCCTACAGTACGCCCCAAACCTCTATACACCCACATACAGTACACCCCACAACGATTTAAAAAACCCCCTACAAAATACAGCCCCCGACACCTCATATCCAAACCCCCAAAAAATACA
>JAODAL010044101.1:0-33211 GCA_025379985.1 Phyllomedusa bahiana
TCGTTTTTGTAGTCATCACTGTCTCTATGGAATTTCTTTTTCTTTATTTCCATAATTATTTTCTCTAATTTATTTATGTTTTCTTTCATTTTATTTTGCATGTTCTCAAAATCCTTTTCTTCTTTAAAGATTTCCATTTTCTTTTCCAGTGCAGTCATATCTATTTGAATTTCCTGCAATTTCAGGAAATGAGTGAGCAATCTGTTAAAACATTATACCATTTCTGGAGGAACTCCTCCGGTGCATTAAACGAAGGGAATTTTTTTATCCGTAAACCTCTGGATATAATTTTTTTCTCTTTATAAGTCTTTAGTGACTGATGGTCCCACCATAGTTTTAATTCTTTGGTTTTTATTTTCTCTAATTCTTGAAAAGTCTGTATGTAGTCTTTGTTACCAGGACAGGGCGTTGTTTCAGTATCAAACACCTGAGCTAATTTGGCTAGGCGTTCTGACATGGTCGTAGATTGCTGCATGTTTGTATTGTAGCAGTTATACAAGCAGATAGTGGAATGTTTTAGCAATATAGGTGGAGATAAACATGTGAACGTCCCGCTGCTTGATCAAGCATGTAAGATGGGATGATACCAATAGTAGTAGCACATATATAGCAATATAACGGTATGTCTCTGGAAGGAGCTCAATGGTGAGCTGAATCGCAAGGAAACACAGTTCATGTAAGAAATAGTGGCTCACCTCCAGTTCTACTGACTTCACCGTGGTATATAAGTCTGAAGTAAATACTCACGATGCCTGGCTCGGACGTACTGCAGCTCCACAGTAAAACTCACAGGCTATGAGAGAAAGTACCCGCACTTCACTCATCAGAGCTAACCCCTGGCAGGAAACACTTAAGTCCGGCACTGTGCTTCAAGTGAGTAAAAATTTTTATTAACAGTTACATGTGCAGCGGAACTTTCATGTGAAGAAGCTGGCACTTGGCCAACGCGTTTCGGCCACCCTTATTCCCTTTTTTCACGGCTGTGAAAAGTAAAATCTACATTCTTTAAAAAAAATCCCAGCCAATTGGGAGCCTTCATGGATATGACGTTGAACGGGCGTCACAAACAAACAAACAAAGGGCAATGTTACAGTAAATGTTATCATATAATGAAGTTGTCTAATATATTAGCAAAAGATCATTTTTATCATTTAACCCCATTGGTGCCCTAGTGTTCAATTTCATAATCCAGAAGGCTTCCCTTTGGCGTAATATGCTTGTCCAATTTCCTCCACGATAAGGTTTTTTTATTGCTTTCTATCGCATAAAATCTAAAGCTTGCAATATTGCCTGGGTGTGTTTCTATAAAATGCTTGGCAGCACCTGATGTTTGTCCTATGTTTCTTTTGATACTGTTTAAATGTTCTCCTATTCTTGTTTTTAGTTTACGTATTGTACTGCCTATGTATTTTTTTTCGGCATATTGTACACTCTATGCTACACAACATGGTGGCTGTCACAATTCAAAAAATGCTGCATGTGGGAGCACATAAATTCTAACGCATGTAATCTCCAGTTCACATGTAACTGGAGCAGGGAAAGTTTGCCTTTCTTGGATATTCTCCTTAGGGAGAAAACAAATGGGATGTGTTTTTTGCCACCCAGTATCGTAAACCGGGTCTGGCAAAAACCATCCTCAAGGCTAACAGCTGCAATCCTCCTCAAACTATAGAAGCAATCCCCTTTTGGGGAATATCTAAGGGCTAGACGCACTTGCACTTTGGATGCAGATTTCTGTGAAACAGAGAAGCAATTGATCGTAGATTGCTCCAGAGAGGTTATACTAAGAAAAATCTTATAATAGCCAAAAATAAGGTCAAATCAAAATCTCAAATTCAATTATTAAATAATGATATAAAACCAAAAAATTCCAATATAGAACAAAAGGCCTTTTTCACTACAGGGTACAGCAGGAATTTTCGAGAAATAAAAAATCTGTTTTATAAAAACATAGGCATCTTATGCCAAGATTCTACATTATCTGAGATTTTGGACAGAGGCATTGGATGTGTTCCTAAAAGAGGCAAAACTGTAGGCAATATAATATCACCAAGCGCCCTTACACAGAATGAAGTACACACAACGTGGCTGTCACTCAAAGGTTTTTTTTGCATGTGGTGGAGTACGATGCAATATATGCAATATAGCGAAGAAAACTAGTGTATTTAGTGATGCATCTGAAACAAAAAATTTAAACCACATGTCAGCATTTTTTGAATTGTGACAGCCACCAGGTTGTGTACACCATAGAGTGTACAATATGCCGTAAAAAAATACATAGGCATTAAACAATACTAAACTAAAAACAAGAATAGGAAACATTTAAACAGTATCAAAAGAAACATAGGACAAACATCAGGTGCTGCCAAGCATTTTATAGAAACACACCAAGGCAATATTGCAAGCTTTAGATTGTATGCGATAGAAGCAATAAAAAAACCTTATCGAGGAGGAAATTGGACAAGCATATTAACGCCAAAGGGAACCCTTTTCTGGATTATGAAATTGAACACTAGGCACCAATGGGGTTTAAAATTTTATAAAAGTGATCTTTGCTATTATTAGACAATTTAAATTATATATATACATCACGGTAACATTGCCCTTTTGTTTGTTTGTTTGTGACGCCCAGTTCAACGTCATATCCATGAAGGCCCCCAAAAGGGCGGCATTGTTTTTAAGAATGTAGATTTTCCCTTTTCACAACCGTAACAAGGGCCATAAGGTGGCCGAAACGCGTTTGGCCAAGTGCAGCTTTTCACATGTATGTTCCGCTGCACATGTAACTGTTAATAAATTTATACTCACTTGAAGCCACAGTGCCGGACTTAAGTGTTTCCTGCCGGGAGTAGCTCTAAATGAGCGAAGTGCGGGTACTTTCTCTCATAGCCTGTGGAAACAACAATATATTTTACCTCCCTCATCTACACATTACACAACAACCCAAAACACCTGTTTGACACTTTCCACTCCCTCCTCAGGCCTAAAGCTCAGGCCTCGGTCACTAACCTCTGTGCTGAAGACCTGGCCTCACTTCAAAGACAAAATAGACAGTATCCGCAAAACATGCATCTCAATCCTCAAGTAACACCCATCCCGTCCCCCCCGGGCATGTCCTCTATCTGTTCCCCAGCCCTTGATCCAACGACAGAAGAATAAGTGTCCACTTCTCTTGTCTGTTCACCCACCACCTGTTCTAGGACCCCATCCCTCCCACCTTGTCCAGTCCCATTTCTCCACTATCATCTCTCCCCTTTACTGCAATCTTCAACCTCTCTCTCTCTAACTGGAATCTTTCCATCTTCCTTTAAACATGCCATCAAACCCTTTACTAAAAAAGACCACTCTGGACCCATCCTGCGCTGCCAACTACCGACCAGTCTCTAACCTTCCCTTTATCTCTAAAATAATGGAACGCTTGGTCTACTCTCGCCTAATCCACTATCTCTCTGCTAACTCTCTTCTCAATCCTCCACAATCAGGTTTCCGCACCCTACACTCCACAGAAACTGCTCTAGTTAAAGTCTCTAATGATCTCCTCACGGCTAAATCTCAGGGCAACTACTCGTTGCTGCTTCTTCTGGATCTCTCTGCAGCGTTTGACACTGTGGATCACCACCTTCTCCTCAGCATGCTCAGTGCCATTGGCCTTTAGGACACCGCGCTCTCTTGGTTCTCTTCCTACCTTTCTGACCGCTCCTTCAGTGTCTCATTTTCTGGTTCTACCTCCTCTCCTCTTCCTCTTGCTGTTGGGGTTCCTCAGGGATCAGTTCTAGGTCCTCTCCTTTCTTCACTCTGCACATCCCCCATTGGACAAACCATTAGCAGATTTGGCTTCCAATACCATCTCTATGCTGATGACACTCAACTATACACCTCCTGCCGAGACATCACTCCTGCCCTGCTACAAAACACCAGTGACTGTCTGTCCGCTGTCTCTGACATCATGTCCTCTCTCCATCTGAAACTAAACCTCACTAAAACCAAATTCTTGTCTTTCCGCCATCTTCTAACCAACCCTACCCTGCTATTTCTATCTCAGTGTGTGGCACCACCATAACTCCTAGGCAACAGGCCCGCTGCCTTGGGGTTATACTAGATTCTGATTTGTCTTTCACCGCTTATATCCAATCCCTTGCCCGCTCCCGTCATCTGCACCTCAAGAACATCTCCAAAATCTGTACTTTTCTCACTGTGTAAACAGCTCAAACCCTCATTGTTGTTCTCATTCATTCTCGTCTTGACTACTGCAACTCCCTGCTTATCGGTCTCCCTCTTTGTAAACTCTCCCCTCTCCAATCTGTCCTGAATGCAGCAGCCAGGCTTGTCTTTCTTTCCAGCCGCTATACTGATGCCTCTACCCTGTGTCAGTCACTGCACTGGTTGCCCATTCAGTACAGGATACAACATAAAGTCATCACTCTCACCCATAAAGCGCTCCACAGTGCTGCACCCCCCTACATTTCCTCTTTCATTTCTGTCTACCACCCTACCCGGGCTAATATCAGATTACATTCCTCAATCATGCGAACCTCCAATGCCCTTCTCAAAGATTTCACACGTGCTGCACCAGTTCTCTGGAACATACTACCGTGGGCGATCTGGCACACTCACAAACCTCATAGTTTTAAGAGGGCCCTGAGAACACACCTTCTCAGTCTGGCCTACCAAGATCCTGAATTGCTAACTCCCACCTGCTATCGCACTCATTTGTCACTCCCAACACCAGCCCACTCACAGGCTTATCTGTATATAGATGTACTGTCAGGGTGGCAGGGTCACCCAACTTTTATGTAAACCACCTCCTATTTATGAAACATGGCTGGACCATTGTAAACTGAGCACTTCTTAACCCTTTGTCTCATCCATACACCCTAATAGATTGTAAGCTATCGCGAGCAGGGTCCTCACACCTTGTGTCTCATCTGTAAGTTCTTTTAATGTGTAATGTCTGTATGTATACCCTCTAAATTATAAAGTGCTGCGGAATATGTTGGCGCTATAAAATAAAAATTATATTATTATCCTGCAAAACTTTCTGTAAGGCCCGTTACACGGGTTATTCTCCGCAGTTGGCACCGTACTGCGCGCCGGGTTTTCGCTTCGTACGGGCCCATCCCCGGGAGCAATTACGGTAACCCCCTGCTTCTTGAGAAAAGTGGAATCCCTCGCTCCCCCCCCGCTCGGGGGGAATCCGCGCGGGGGAGAAAGTGCATGCACATTATTTTTCGGCGCGGGGCCCGTAAAAAATGCATTGTCTATGGGGCCGGGAGCGGCGCCCCCCCCCCGCAGCCGGGGCCGCCCCCCCCCCTTTTCCCGTGGTTTGTGCGCTAATAGGCACAAAATCCGTGGGATATTAAGCCGTGTGAACACGTCTGAAAATGTAAAAAGTTGGACAGAAAATTCTGTAGGAGGCAAACCAGACAGGAAAGTAAAGAGTGAAAGCGGGAAACTATGTGTCCCCCTCACCTGACTACAGTATAAGGCCATGTTCACACGGCTTATTTCGCCACGGATTGGAGCCGTACTGCGCGCCGGATTTGCGCTGCAGTACGGCTCCAATCCGTCGCAGTAATTACGGTAATCCACAGTTCTCATAGAGAACAGTGGATTCCGTCGCTCCTGAGCGCTCAGCGAATCCGCCGGGCGGGGAGAAAGTCACCTGCACATTATCCAGGTGCAATCCGCGCCGTGGATAATGCAAGTCTATGGGGCCGCCGGGCCGCGCCCCCGCACCCGCCCCTTATTCAAGCCGGAATTGCGAGCGCAAGAAGTGAATGGTGTGATCCCCTCACCTGCTCCTGGGAGATAGCTGGCAGAGATGACCTCCAGGACATCTTGCCGCTAGCGTAGTTAACTTCTCTGTCAGGGACACCAACGTAGCTCCAATGCCACCTGGTGGTCTTCATCCCCTTTTTTTTTTCCTGTCAGCCCAGACCGCCATGATGACATGATAAAATTACCACACACACATCTTAGAGTCCTCACTTTTTCAGCATCCTCTTCATCGTGCCGCTGCCACTTCACTACCATTGGGCATACTAATAGTAGTGCTGAAGGCCCGCTGCGGCCAGGTAGCACTACTAGTAGTATGGTCTAAAGCAGACCTGGGCATTGTACGAGCCGCAGGCCACATTTGGCTAGTTAGAGGGCCTGATGTGGTCCCTGAGCCATACAATGCCCAGGTCTGTACTAGATAGTGGTTTGCAGCAAGGGGGCTCTGGGTTCACTGCTGGGTAATAACCCCCAGCTCCGCAGGTGCCACGATCATTAAGGTCCCAAGTCAATACCGGTTGCTAAGCTATCGGCTTAGGACCCTGGCAATCGGTGATGGCGGCAGTGCCGGGGACTAATTTCCAAGCTTGTGGCTCACTGGAGTACACAGCACAGGCAGCATGAGAGTGTCATCACTCTGCCTGTGCAGCCTGATGACATCATGCCTCCTGTGCAGGAAGACCAGGGGCAGCGACCACTTTAAGGAGCGGAGGAAAGGTGAGTACTGTTAATTTTTTATTTTTAATTAGCGCATTAGACCTTTCTACCTGCTGGGTGACTTATAACCTGCCTATATACCCACTGAGGGACCTATAACCGGCTTATATATCTACGGGGGACCTATAACCGGCTTATATATCTACTGGGGGACCTATAACCTGCCTATTTACCTGCAGGGGGACTTATAACCTGCCTATATACCTTTTGGGGTACCAATAACTTGTCTATATACCTGCTGAGGGGACCCAAAACCTGCATATATACTTACTGGGAGACCTATAACCTGTCTATATACCTACTTTGGGACATATAACCTATATACCTAACTACGGGGAGACATATAAACTATATATCCACCTACTGGGAGACATATAACTTGCTGGGGGACCCTATTACCTATACTGGGGGACCCTATTAAATAATAGCATTGTGAACAATGTTTCACCAAAACATTAGAATGGGAAGAAGATGCAAAAGATGTCTCGAGTTGGTCAATGAGCACCGTTTCAAACTCCTGCATTCTACTGTCAATTTGTGTGGGTGAATGGAAATTTGTCACTTTTGTCTTGTAAAGTGGATCAAGGAGGGTGGCCACCCAGTAATTGCTGTTCATTTTTATTGCCTTGATGCGTGGATCATGTTGCAGGTAATGAAGTATCCAAGCACTCATGTGTGAGATACTGCCGGGCTGTCCCAAGCCTCGGGGTCGAGGGACTCTAAACAGATCCTCCTCCTTTTACTCCTCCTACTGTAATCTATGCAAACCTCTTACCACTGAAAGGTAATCGATACCGGTGGTGTCCAACCCTGCCTCCTCATCCTCCTCCACTTCCTCATTCTGACCATCACCAGAGCACTGGCTAGCTTCATGCACGCTACTCTGTGAGCTGAACTGCCGTCCTACACCCTCCCTCGAACCACTGCCTAAAGACCTATAGAATTGTGAAACAGTCGGGCCTTCTACATCTTCCAGCGAGCAAGGCTCTGTGCCTGCCTCCTCCTCCTCCATCACTGCTGGGACCTGCTGTCGCAGAGTGCTTGACGCTTGTTCCAGTAAATATATGACCACAGTGGTCATGCCATCGTCATGACTGACCATTTTGTTAGCCTCTTCAAAACTGCCAAGGATGGTGCAGAGATCCTTCACCTGCCTCCACTCTCTATGGGTGAACAACCCAGGTGGAATTCCAGCGTGTTGCCACATAACGTATCAGACGGTTGACGGGGAGGCCCAGAGGACGCCGCAAATGCTGCTAGTAATGGCGAAGCAGGGTGCGAACGCCGGAAGTTTGAGCTAAGCCTTCCTCAGTAGACAGTCAAGAACCGGGAAGAATTTGAGAAATTTCTGCACAACCAGGTTCATGACATGTGCCAGGCAAGGGATGTGCATAAGTCTACCGATACTAAGGGCAGCAAGGAGATTTCTCCCGTTGTCACACACCACCTTGCCTGGCCCCAGGTTCTTAGTTTCCCACCACTGGTCGGTCTGAGTGTGCAGAGCCATCCACAGCTCTTGACCTGTGTTTTGATGGTCTCCAAGACAAATTAATTTGAGAATGGCCAGGTTTCTCTTGGCACGTGATACTACCAAGGTTGGGGATCTGGACTCTGCACCATCCCATCAGTGTGGAAGAGTGTCGACTGAGACCCATCACCAGAGGCGCTGTCATCCACCAAACTCACAGCAGTCAGTGATATGTAACGCCCTTGACCTTGCTTACTAGTCTATGTGTCTGTAGGGAGATGGACTTTGGTGGACACAGATGCAGCCAACACGCTGGGGATCTTTTCTGCAATGTGGTGGGCCAGAGCAGGTACAGTTTTTCGGGTGAAGAAATGCCTGCTTGGCTTATGATATTGGGGGCATGCCAGGGCCATGACGTGGTGGAACGCATCAGTGTCCACCAGGGGCGTAACTAGAGAAGCCAGGGCCCCAAAGCAAACTTTTGGATGGGCCCCCCCCCTCGCCCACCTCCCTGACCACGACCATGTACCAGGACATGCTGTTAGATAATGTAGATAATACAAGGGGCAAATACCTCACCATACATATCTCCATCATACTGCTACGAAACAAATCCCACTATACTAAGACCAGCATTACCAATAACGCTATTACATAAGGACCTGATTATACCGCCAGAACATGACCACAAATTACCACCACATAGTGACTGACCTGAATAGTGACTGAATACCCCTACACTATTACTGATCAGTACACAAAGACCAATACTGTCTAATAATAATAATCATATATAATAATATAGTGACCATATAGTGGTATATACCAGTGTACACAGGCTCTGCAGACTGTATATAACCACCATACAGAGACATATAGTGGTAGACACCAGTGTACACAGGCTCTGCAGACTGTATATTACCTCCATACAGTGAACATATAGTAAGTGTACACAGACTCTGCAGACATATAAGTGATTACAGTGTAGTTACATCTTGTGAGTCACAGGTGACGTTTCTCTGACCAGTCATTGACTTTCCCTTTTGTTCTGCATCCGGTCCAGTCCGCCATCATTATGACGTCTCCTGACCACTTGTCTCTGCAGATTTAGACACACATATCTTAGAATCCTGACTTTTCCAACACCTGCCCCCCTGGCTATATGGGGTCCATTTAGGCAGGCAGGGTTTAGATAGGATATATGGGGCCCCAAATAGCAGGTTGGACCAATAGTGTCCCTATAGGAGCAGATTAGTAGCTATAGGGAGCCATACAGGTAGACAGGGGTTTAGGTGGGCTATAGGGGCCATATAGGTAGGGTTAGGTAGCTATAAGGGGCCCATATAATAAGGAGGCTTGTGGGTATCGCAAGGGCCATTAGGCTATAGGCAGGCATATGGGGGGTATAGGCAGGCATATGGGGGCTGTATAGGCAGGCAGGCATATAGGGGGCTGTATAGGCAGGCAGGCATATAGGGGGCTGTATAGGCAGGCAGGCATATAGGGGGCTGTATAGGGCAGGCAGGCATATAGGGGGCTGTATAGGCAGGCATATAGGGGGCTGTATAGGCAGGCAGGCATATAGGGGGCTGTATAGGCAGGCAGGCATATAGGGGACTGTATAGGCAGGCAGGCATATAGGGGACTGTATAGGCAGGCAGGCTGGGGGCAGGTAAAATAAGAAATCCCTTACTTACCTCGTCCACGCTCCCCCGATGTGCCGCTCGCTCCGCTCTGCTGCTTTCCCTGCAGCCTCTGTGCTCAGCGCGGGTGGGGCGGTGATTTGACATAACCGCGCGCGCCCACGTGACCACAGAGCGCCGGCAGGGGAAGTAGCAGAGCGGAGCGAGTGTCGCTCCATTCTGCCACCTCCGGGCAGCGATGCCTCTGAACGCTTGGGCCGGAGGGCCCGGGCGTTCAGAGGGAGTATGCGCCGGGCCCCGCAGCTCTCCGCCCGCCGCAGTGAACTGTTAGGTTCACTGCCGGCGGGCCGGGGGCCCGGGGAGCGGCATTACCAGGGTAGCGGGGCCCCGTAGCAACTACTACCCCTTGTACCTTGGTAGTTACGCCCCTGGTGACAACAATGCGGAAAGGCAACATTTCCAAGGCCAACTGCTTGGCAGTGCCGACATTCATTTTTTTGGCTTTGGGATGGTTGGGGTGAAAGCATTTCTTATGCTCCCACACTTGGTACACAGAAGGCTGGCTGCCGGAGTGGCCACTGTATGGCGTGCAGGTGACACTTGTGGAAGGGGAAGGACTGGGGATGGTGCTTGCTCATGCTGCTCTGGCACATCAGCAGCAGAGGACCACTTGGGCTTATAAGTGGCTGAGGAGGAGGAGGCAGCAGAAGATGTCAATAGGCAGCGGGGGTTCTTTAAATGACCGCAGCGAGTCTCACTGACTTGTGTTTCCGCAGCCGCACAGTCAGTCAGCAGCTGCACGCAATGGGCAGCTGCCGTACAGGGAGGAGGCAGGAGGGATCGTTCCCCTCCTGCTTTCTCCCTTGTATGTACAGCGGCCCGTTGCCGTTGTACATACAGATGAGCGTCACAGGTGGCATGACTCACGGACGTACTCATGCCCCCTGCGATGCTGAGGAGATCGTCGGGAGCTGGACGTGCTGCAGGGAGCCTGGTGAGGTGAGTAGTTTTTATTATTTTTTTTATTAGCTATTGGGGGCATCTGCTGGCTACAAGGGGCACTACCTGGCTACAAGGGGCAATACCTGGCTACAAGGGGCACTACCTGGATACAAAGGGGGCACTACCTGGCTACAAAGGCGGCACTACCTGGCTACAAGAGGGCACTACCTGGCTACAAAGGGGGCACTACCTGGCTATAGGGGGGCACTACCTGGCTTAAAGGGGCACTACCTGGCTACAAAGGGGGCATTACCTGGCTACAAGGGGGCACTTCCTGGCTACAAGGGGCACTTCCTGGCTATTAGGGGGCACTACCTGGCTATAGGGGGGCTACTACCTGGCTATTAGGAGTCACTGCCTGGCTATTAGGGGTCACAACCTAACTATTAGGGGTCACTACCTGACTATTAAGGGGCACTAACTGGCTACAAGGGGCACTATCTGACTATAAGGGGCGTCACCTGGCTATAGGGGCATCTACCTGGCTATTAGGGGGCACTGCCTGGCTATAAGGGGCTACTACCTGGCTATAAGGGCTCTACCTGGCTAGAGGGGCATCTACCTGGCTATAGGGGGCACTACCTGGCTAGAGGGGCATCTACCTGGCTTTCTTCCAGAGCTGTTATGCATTTAGGTGGAGTGAGTGTGGCTTTTTCTAAGGGGTGTGGTGCACCAACAAGATAGGCGCTACGCGTGCCGCCCCTTACACTCTCCCACTTTTCCACTTTCAAAAGTTGTAAAGTATGAAATAAAGTGAAATACATATAACAGGGTCATGGGATTTTAGCAGCCAATGAGACCCCTACACCCTCAGTGATGACATTTCTGACACTTCTCTGTGCTCTGCGCTGATTGGATGACCACCAAAAGTGCAACAGCTAAAGGTGAAGCAGCTAAAAGTGAAATTAAAATTGGCATGTTGAATACAAATTTTAGCTTGGTTTGACTCAAGTTCTAAAAAAATCGAGAAGATCGAGTCGAATTGAACTTTTCTCGAATGGTTCAATCAACACTAGTGATGAATATAAAAAATAAGTTGATCCAAGTTGATTACTGGGTCATGTGAGGTCAAGGGCCTCACTTATGGTGCTCCCTTCCATAGGAAATAAGCCCTCCCAAAGTGAGTCCTGCCTCAAAGGACTTTTATTGTTCATTTCACACATCTAGCAGACACCCTGGAACCAAAGTAATAATCAGAGTTGAGGAGCTGATACTTGGGAGCCATGGTTTCAATGAGGATTATGGCATCGCTATGTATCATACCTGAGTCTTCCTCATTTTCGGGACCCAGTGAAGGGAAGACATGTGAGAACTGAAAGTAGGAATCTGGCAGCAAAGCCATGATTGATATAAAAACATCGGAGGGGCTCAGCCAGGTCCAATGGTACCAAAGCGTTTCAGGGATAATTTATGACCTATCCAAGATCGTGAGGTTTATGCTACTTGGCCCAGAGGGGAGGGGGCATGAAACCATGCCAGGTACATAGGAGGGTGGGACAAGCTAGGGTTAAAAGAGTGTGCTGGGCAGTAGCTTCTTGTTGTCTTGTGGTGGGTTATGTTGTGCTAGCATAGCGGAAGGAACCGCGAACTCACTTGTATCACATGGCCCGTGTGGCTGCAGAACGCTAAGACCTTATACCAGATAAATGACTTGTACAGTGTCTGCTATATACTGCTTGTAAACAGATACCTGTATTTGCATGTCTGATTATGATATATCTCTGTATTCCCTGTATATGTAGTCTTTTGTCTAGTGTGCTCTTAAGGCAACTAAATATTCCACATGTCCATATTATCAGTCTTAAGTTATATGCTACCGGGGCTGGTCTCTGGATCAATATAATCCTGTTATGGGCTTATATCTAAAGACGAACTTGTGGTAGTCCACCAGGCTGGCAGAGTTCTGTTTCCCTGGTGCTGGTGAAAAGGGTTCTCTCAGCTGGACAGGATTGTGGGCAAGTGTTGTGCCACGGTGGTGGTCGCGTGGGCCATCCTTTCTCACTCCCCATACCTCCCTGTGCCTACATAGACAGGTGGTGTCTGTAAAACAGTATACAGCTGACCTTACATACCCCTAGCAGTTGCGGAATGTCACATATTAAAGGGGATGTATCGCTTCGTCAGTTAGCCTGTTTCAGTGCTCTCACAGCCTCTCAGTTACAGAAATTCAGGGGCGTTTCTTCCCCTCTCAGCTGGGTGTTTCTTAACTGAAGGGATGACATCTGTAATGGCTTGTAGTGGATCCTCTGGACCACCGCAAGTGATGGTAGTTAAGCCACGCCAGGGAACGGAATCTAAGTAGCCCCCGGTTTTCACCAGAGCACGCCGCAATGCGGGATGGACTTGCTGTGGCGTGAGGCTACCAGGTCGTCCCCCCTGACGTGACTTGCTTGCGATGGCAGCCGTGGTGCAGTGAGGTACAGAATCGTAGTCCAGGAATCGTAGTTGTGGGCAGGCCGTAAGGTCAGGGCAGGCGGCAATGGTTCGTGGCCGTGGACAGGCAGGAAGGTCAGGGCAGGCGGCAGAGGTTCGGAGTCAGGAAACGTAGCAAGGGGTCTGATACACGGTAAGGCGAGAATATACTTTTGGAACGCTTTCTCTAGGGCTCTGGGCAACATAGATCCAGCAAAGGAAGTCCCACTGACGTCACCAATAAATAGGGGCAGCACCTGGCAAGCGGCCAATTATCGGCGCGCTAGCCCTTTAAATGCACAAGGACGAGCACGTGCCACGGCCGGCAGGGGACGCCGACAGAGCAGGAACGAGGTCAGGTGAGTAACTGGAGCGAGCGCGCCCCGCGGCCAGCAGCGCCACCCGTCCCGGGCAGGGATCCCGAAGAGAGGGCACGGGTGCGCCTGCGGCCCGGGGCCGGGAAAGATACGGCGACGCCGCTACAGTACCCCACCCCTTAGGTCTCCCCCTCTTTTTGGCTGTAGGCAACCTTGCGAACAAGATCCCTGGTCCCAGATTTAGAATTGGTTCCAGGGAGACCTCTCTTCGGGGGACCGAAGACCCTTCAGGTCGACCAGGAAGAACCTTTTACACCCTGATGGTCTTCATGGCCAAGATGTCTTTGGGCATCTAATACGTCTGGAGGGCTCCTACCCCAGAGAAAGGAGACGGCATTTTCGAGAGAACCGGTTCAAGACCAGGGGATTTAGGAGGGAGAATGTGGAGGCGTTAGGGAATCCGAAGAGAAGGGGGTAGGCGAGCTTGTAGCACACTGGATTAATATGATGGAGCACTCTAAAAGGCCCAGAAAACCGCGGACCACAATTTATTAGAATATGGGACCTTGTAGTGTACGTATTGGCAAGAGTGCCCACACCTTATCTCCTGGCTGGAATGTGGGAGGGGCCTCTCCTCTTGTCGGCCTGGGTCTTCATGCGGGCAGAGGCCCGGATAAGGCAAGTCGGGTCTCCCGCCAAATGGATTGATGTCCTGCACTTGGTTGCCCACAGCGGGAACCTCAGGAAGTCGTTGCCAAGGGGAGGGGCAGGCGTGGGTGACGACCCTTAGACCAACTGGATTGGTGATACGGCCAGTGAATCACAGAGTCCCTCGTGGTTGTAGGAGTACTCAGCCCACAGAAGCAGCTCGGCCCAGTTGTCCTGACGGCCGGACACAAATTGGTCAGGTATCGGCCAATATCTGATTCAACCCTCTCCTCTTGACCGTTAGTGCGGGGGATGGTAGGCAGAAGAAAGTCCAATTTAATTTGCAAGCGAGTATCACAGGGCCCGCCTAAAATTGGAGGACAAATTGGACGCCCGATCAGACACGATATGCGAGGATAATCCATGCAGATGAAAGTTATGCATGGAAGAAAATGGGGTCCCGCCAGGTTGAGGAGCCAAGGGTAGATCAGGGGTGGCACGAAGTGGGACATTTTAGAGAATCGATCCATGACCTCCCAGAGGACAGAATCCACGAAGAGGTCGGAAGGTCCATGATGAAGTGCCATGCTATGTGTGTCATGGAGACTCTGGAACGGGCTGTGGGACTAACAGGCCCGAGGGACTAAGGCGTGGAACATTGTCGGGCACACGTGACACAGGAGAGTACCAATGTCTTTGATGTCCTGGGGCAGGGTTGGCCACCAGTAGCGCCGTGTGATGTGGGCGTGGGATTCCATATCCCGGGGTGACATGCAGAGAGTACTAGCCCCCACTCCACAGAATTCTCGTCTGAGCGCTGACGAACGTTGGGTTTTGCCCAGTGGTGACACTCCGTTGATCCACAGGTGTCGCGTGGGTCAAGCCGGGGCAATATTGTACTGGGACACAGGTTCTTATCCAGTAACGTCAGAGGCTTCGGAGTAGGGATCAGCCTTGATTCTTCTCGGCCGGCGGAAGGTATCCTGAGTCAAAGCGAGAGAAATAGAGTGACACCACCTGGCATGGCGAGGATTCAAACGCTGGGCTGTATTGGAGGTACTGAAGTTTCTTGTGGTTCGTGAATGACGTCGAATGGTTTACCGGGCCCATCAGCAATGTCGCCACTCCTCAGAGCCAATTTGATGGCCAGCAGTTCACGATCTCCTATGGTGTAGTTACGTTCAGCCGCGAGAAGGTCCTGGAGAAAAAAACGCAAGTAACAGTTTTGCCTTTAGGACCATTCTGGGTCAGGACCGCCCCTGCTCCCAGGCATGAGGCAGCCAACTCCAGGCTGAAAGGATTATCCGGATCCGGAAGAACCAGGATAGATGTGCCGAAGAATAAAACGGCTGACTTCAGTTGAGAGAATCTTCACTCAGCAGATGGGGGGCCAACATCTCGGATTGGACCAATTCTTCCGGTGAAAGCCACCGATGGAGCCCACAGCAAAGAGAAGTGGGGAATAAAACTGCCAGTAGTAGTTGTGCGAATCCCAGGAAGCGTTGAATCGCATGAAAGACACGACTGGGCGTGGCAACTTCTGGATCGCCAGGAAAGTTTAGATGGGGTCCATCTGCAGACCACGATCTGTGACTATGTACCCAAGTAATGGAAGACTGGACTGGTGGAACCGACACTTCTCCAGCTTGGCATACAGTCGATTGTTCCGCAGACGTCGCAGGACCTGGCGTACTTGTACCCGATGAGTCTGTATGTCAGGAGAAAAAATCAGAATATCGTCCAGATACACTATGACGCAGGTGTACAGCAAGTCTCTGAATACGTCATTGACGAATTCCTGAAATACGGCTGGGGCGTTGCATAGCCCAAAAGGCATCACGAGATACTCGAAATGACCGTCCCGGGTGTTGAAAGCCGTTTTCCACTCGTCCCCCTCACGAATTCTGACGAGGTTATAGGCACCGTGCAGGTCCAATTTAGTAAACACCTTGGCTCCACGAAGACGATCAAAGAGCTCCGATATCAGGGGTAGAGGGTAGCGATTCTTCACCGTGATCTTGTTCAGCCCCCTGTAATCGATACACGGCCGAAGAGACCCGTCTTTCTTCTGGACGAAAAAGAAGCCAGCCCCGGCGGGCGAGGAGGACTTGCGTATGAACCCCTTTGCCAAATTCTCCTGTATTTAAGCCGATATGGCCTGAGTCTCGGGCACGGACAGAGGGTAGACCCTACCCCGTGGGGGACTGGTTCCAGGAAGGAGGTCTATGGGACAGTCATATGGCCGCTGGGGTGGTAGCTTCTCAGCCTGTTTCTCCGAGAACACATCTCCAAAATCCTGGTACTCCACTGGCAGACCCGGTAGAGACTTGACGGACGACTGGGAAGGAGATATGGACACCGGGCGTAGTGCCACCAAACAGAGATTCTGGCACTCCGATCCCCAGCGTAGAACTTCGCCTGTCCTCCAATCAAGCGTAGGGGGTGGAGTTGCAGCCAGGGTAGCCCAACAGGATGCGAAGAAGCGTGAGGCGGACATGAAAGGAGATCTTCTCCGATGTAGGGACCCCTACCCAGAGGGTAACGGGCCGGGTGATGAACTGGATGGATTCGCTGAGAAGCTCCCCACTGACGGATGAGATGAGCAACGGCTTTTCCAAGCGGATGACTGGCAATCGATAGCGGGACACCAAGGAGGTATGAATAAAGTTCCCGGCAGAGCCGGAGTCCAGGAAGGCGGTAACCCGAAGAGATAGGCCAGCATCCGTGGTTACCTCCAATGGCAACATCAGTCGTGGAGAGGAAGACTGAGCACCTAGGGACGCCTCTCCTACGGCTCCTAGGTGCGAGCGTTTCCCAAACGCTGAGGACGCTGCTGACAACTTCTACGAAAATGGTTCGGACTGGCGCAGTAGAGGCAGAGGTTCTCCATCCAGCGGCGGGACAGCTCAGATTCGGACCAGTGATCACGGTCCACCTGCATGGGTTCTTCGGTGGAAACCTGTGGAGGAGGCAGCGGAGATCTCTGGAACACAGGAGCCAGACGAGGTAGACGGCGAGGTTGTGCCGAATCACGCTCCTGGCGGAGCTCCTGCTGTCTTTCTGCAAAACGCACGTCAATGCGTGTGGCCAGGTGGATGAGCTCGCTCAACGAAGATGGAAGATCCCTTGCTGCCAGCGTGTCCTTTATTCTGCTTGACAGACCCTTCTTGAAAGTGGCGCAGAGAGCGGCGTCAATCCACGACAGCTCGGAGGCTATCATTGCTTGCGGTGGTCCAGCGAATCCACCCCTGCATTACATCTAATACAAATATCAGTGGCACACTAAAGACTAAGTAAAACCTCAAGGTATATAGAAATATTGGAAATGCATTACTGCTAAGGAAAATATGAAAAAACTGGGACTCTTAGTTTACAGTATTTGATCAAAGATTGTATTAAGCTCACCTCCCAAAATGTCAAGGGGATCCCAGAGCAGGTGAGTCCCTACACTAAATATTTACCTCACTAGGCGTCAATCCAGGACTGCAATTCAGGGTTTGGTAGGAACTAGCAATTTGAATTATCCTGCACTGGTTTAAAAAGAGCAGCTGAGTGCAGCAAGCCAATGAGATCGCCAATCTCAAATGAACTACAAAACATACGTTGGTCTGCACATATAAATATATTTCTGAAAAAGACAAGCTATGGTGCACACTGAAAAGGCAATATATACATCTAATACCAACATCAGTGTGCACCTAAAGACTAAGTAAAACCTCAAGGTATATAGTCATATTGGAAATGCATTACTGCTATGTAAAATATGAAAAACTGGGACTCTTTGTTTACAGTATTTGATCAAAGATTGTATTAAGCTCACCTCCCAAAACGTCAAGGGGGAAACCCAGAGCAGGTGAGTCCTACACTAAATATATTACCTCACTAGGCGTCAATCCAGACTGCAACTTCAGGGGATGCTAGGAACTAGCAATTGAATTATCCTGCACTGGTTTAAAAAAAGGCAGCTGAGTGCAGCAAGCCAATGAGATCGCCAATCTCAAATGAACTACAAAACATACGTTGGCTCTGATATATAAAAAATTTTTTCTGAAAAAGACAAGCATAGGTGCACACTGAAAAGGCAATATATACATCTAATACAAATATCAGTGGCACACTAAAAGACTAAGTAAAACCTCAAGGTATATAGAAATATTGGAAATGCATTATGCTAAGGAAAATATGAAAACTGGGACTCTTAGTTTCAGTATTTGGGTCAAAGATTGTATAAGCTCACCTCCCAAAACGTAAGGGATCCCAGAGCAGGTGAGTCCCTACACTAATATATTACCTCACTAGGCGTCAATCCAGACTGCAACTTCAGGGTATGGTAGGAACTAGCAATTGTTTTTATCCTGCACGGGTTTTTAAAAAGGGGGCGGGCTGAGTGAAAGCAACCCAATGAGTTCCCCCAAATTTTCCCCCCAAAGGGAAATAAAAAAACTTTAAGCTTTTACAGTACAAAACTGGCCATGGTTTCCCGCCGGGGGTATCTCTGCCCGACCCCCGGGATGCCCAGGGACGGCAGTCGCCCAGCAGATCCAACGTATTGCCCAAAGCTAGCGGCAAATGATGCAAAAACCTTGGGGGCCCGTCTAACCTCCACCGGCTGCCGCCGCCGCACCTCCCATCTGTTGCTCCGGGCATCCATTGCTTTTAACCTGCCCCGGCTTTGGGACCCTTTGCATCTCCCTGCCCCCCTCAGTTTACGAGGGAAAACCCAAAAAATGCCGTGGGTTCATCAGCCAGTGCCCCACCACCTCGAGAAGTTTGGGGCATAAATTTCCCCTACAGAGCTTTGCCAAGGTGGCCTTCAAAAATAAACCCCTCTTTTTCTGGAGAAACCCTTTGGGTTTTTGCCACGCCACTTGGGATCGGGGGGAAACCTCTAAAGGGCTGACCAAAAAACCCTTTTCCCCCGGGGGTTCCGCATGGTTTTTAAAAGGGAAACCAGGTGTACTTTTCGGCCCCCGAAACCCACGGGCCCGGCTCCCTTCAGGGGGGAACACCATGGTTGGTCAGTTTTTGTGCATTTTTCGCACACTTCGTTTCGGAGCGGGACGGGAATTAAATTGATTTGGTGGCGACGTTCTGGGAAGGTTCTCGGGACGAATCAAGGATGGGGCCCCCGCTCGGGATTTTACCAGCTGCTTTGGATGATTAAACCTTAGCCACCCGAAATCGATATTTGGTTTTGGGCCCAAAAAAAAAAAAAAGAGCTCCGCCTTCAAAAGGGGGGGGTCGTTTCCCTCCACGCCGTTTTTCCCCGCTTGGCTCCCCGTTCCCGCGGCCACCCTTTCCCCCTCCGATGGTTTTTTGAGGAAGAAAACCTTTCAGGTTGTAGAGAGCCCAAACCGGGCCCAGGAGGGGAAAGTTCACAGGGGTTTAACCCGGAAACAGCTGTGTTTCTATTGTGGTGGTTCTGGCCTTTTTTTTGGGGACTGGCGTGCGCCCCGGGGAAAATTCCGCACCTAGGGCTGTAGGAGAGGCAACCCCAGGTGTCAGAGCGGCCCCCCCCCGTCTGGGCCCTGCCCGTATGTGTTGGTGTTTCAACCCGACAGCACCTTTCAGGCCCCCGCCTTTATTGATTCAGGATCTGCAGGAAATTTTTAAACAACTACCCGAAAAAAGAGATAATAATGGAAATAGAAAAACCCTCTCCAACGAAAAAAAAAAAAAAAATTCCTAAAACAATAAACTTAAATAGATATGCATTAAAAAATTTCCTTTTATTTAAAAAATGGCCCCACAACATATTTGCCACTATACAAATATGCAACTGTTACCCTTTTAAAGTACCCCGGGGTATACATACCTTTTTTACAAAAGGGAAATGGACAATGTCTAGCTAATCACCCGGGAAAAAAAAACATTGTACCAAATACCTATTAGCAGGGAGAAGTGCCCCCATAAGAGGGGGGAAAAAAGGGTCAAAAACCGGGGTTCTGAAACCTTGTCACAGTAACTGTTGCCCCTTGCCCATATATCCTAAATAGAAAAAGCCTATCGCTATCAATATTCCCATCCAGATAAGCCCCCCCAAAAAAAACAAAAAAAAAAAAAAAGGCACCCCCCCTCTCGGCGACCACCCAAACTAATAATTATACAGTAAAAACAAAAAAGAACAAGAAAAGCCCGATGCGTTTCCCCAAATAGGGGTTCATGGGGAATAAAAATTATACATCTGTGATGAAGATAAGGGTCCAAGTGAGGGCATGATGACCCATAAGTAAGTCCCAACGTATATCATTAAACCCCCACCCCTTTTACCAAAAAAACTCCCCCCATCCAATGCCTTTACTCCCCAATATACGGAGAAAAGCCCTTGCACATGCCAATACAAAACAAAGACGCCAAACCCCACATGCCGCGCGCCTCCCGTTCCCCAAACAAGTGGAAAACCCAGAAGTGGAAAACGGAAGGCAAAACTAAAGAAAATTCACCACGTGCCCCAATGGGAACAACTGGCAAAAATGCAAACGCGCACGTGCCCCGGTCCCCCGGGGCAATACAAAACAGTGCACACGCCCCCATAAACAAGGCGCCTGGGGCGCCCCAATATACATAATACTTGGAACAATAGATAATGGTGCCCCAAGAACAGGGGGCTTACACAAACTCAATAGAGTACACAAGGTTACAAAACCCAAATGGATATAAATACCAAATATTAAAGGGCAAGTAAATAAATATGGGCATAAGACAAAAAAGATAAGAAATATTATATACCTAACAGTATTAAATAAAAAGACTTTTCCCCAAACCCTGGGATGAATTCTCAACCGAACCCTATCAACAAAAATCCCAAAAAAAGGCCAAAAAAAAAAAAAAAAAAAAAATGAAATTAGAAAAATATTTTAAAAAAAAGCCAAAATTTCGGTTTTTGTTAAGACCATCAGGGGGGTAGAGAATTTTGAAAATCCTCGATTTCTTTTTTAACATTTTGTTTCCCCAATCACCCCCCGAGGTATTTTTAAACCCCCAATGATCGAAAAATTTCAGGGTGTTGGGCAAATGACATTTAAATACCTGTCGACTATCGGTGTATCTTCCCATGCCTAAGTCCCCCAGATGCTCGCCCCAAATCGTCTTCTAAATTATCTCTTACTTAACTATCCTAAAGGGGAAGTAAACTGCATAAATAAAGGGCTCCCTTTACTTTACTTTGGAAAAAAAATCTCTTCACAAGTACATCTGTTTTAAAAACAGTGAAAGTCTTTGACTGCCCCAATAAATGGACATGCCCCACTTGTCCCACACCGAAATTTCCCATTTGTCGATCCAAAAAGGGCCTGGGTTTTTTTTTTGTTTTTTTTTTTTTAGGGGGAGTATTAAACTATTTTCACCCGTTTTTATCCCCCCAATGATCTTCCTTTCCCGATTAACTGAGGAAAATCAGGAACTCTTTTTAATCCCGATCTGACCCCAAGAAACCCCCGTATTAGAAATCAGTCTCTCGCTAATTTTTTGGGGCCCGATCAAAGTTTGCCACGATCCCCATAGTTTTATTTGGGGGAAAATTTCTTTCTGTCCACACCATTGCATCCGATCTTCACTTCAATGCCTTGAAATGCCTCATCAATGACTTTTTTCGGAAACCCCCCATCCGGGGGAACCCGGTTGGGCAGAATCTGTGCATTTTTGCACACTCTACTTCGGAGGGGGGAAAAACGAAAGCTTTGGTGGGGACGTTTGGGGAAAGGGCTCTCGGGACGAATCAAAAAAAAAGGATGAGCTCGCCCCTCGGTTACCAGCTGCTTTTTGACTTAATCCACTTGCCCCCCGAGTCGTTTAAAAAACGGTTTGCCAAAAGACAACAAGAGTCCGCCCTTAACGGGAGTCTCCGTCACGCCCTTTACCCCCCTTTGGGTTTTCCCCTTCCAGCGGCCACCTCTCCCTCCTCCGATGGTTTGAGAGGAAAAACCTATGCAGGTTGAGAGAGCCCACCTGTCCCAGGAGGAACGTTCACAGCGTCGCCTGAAGCAGCTGTGTTTCTATTGTGGCGGTTCTGGCCATTTTATTGGGGACTGTCCGATGCGCCGGGAAACTTCCGCACCTAGGGCTCGTAGGAGAGGCAACCCCAGGTGTCAGAGCGGCCCCTCCCCGTCTTACCATGCCCGTATGTGTTGGTGTTTCACCAGACAGCACCTTTCAAGCCACCGCCTTTATTGATTCAGGATCTGCAGGAAATTTTATAAGCCACGAACTTGTGACCAGGTTTCGTCTCCCAGTGATTCGGTTGCAGAAGCCTATGTTCGTCTCGTCGGTCAGTGGCGAATGCCTTAAGGACACTATCCGCTTCCGCACTGCTCCCCTCACCTTGCAGATTGGGGCTCTTCACAAGGAGACTTTGCAACTTCTCGTCCTACCTCGATCCTCGTCTGAAATCCTTTTGGGCCTCCCATCGTTGCAGGACCATACCCCGACCTTGGACTGGAGCACAGGTGAAGTCATGTGTTGGGGTTCCGCATGTCTTTCGCGTTGCTTGTCGAAGCCGCAACCTGCTCCTCAGGTCGCCTCCCTGAGATCTGCCAAGCCTCCACCAGGCCTACCTACACCATACTGGGATTATGATTGTCCCATAGATCTACAACCTGGCTGTACTCCTCCCCGGGGCCGGGTCTATCCCCTCTCCGTCCCGGAGACTAAGGCTATGTCTGAGTACATCATTGACATCCTCCGTAAAGGCTTCATTCGTAAGTCCTCTTCTCCAGCAGGAGCTGGCTTCATTTTCGTGGAGAAAAAAGACGGGTCTCTCTGGCCCTGCATCGACTATCGGGCTTAAATAAAATTACGGTAAAGAACCGCTATCCTCTGCCCTTGATATCGGAACTTTTCGACCGCCTGTGTGGCGCAAGAATCTTTTCCAAGCTGGACCTACGTGGTGCATATAACCTGATTTGCATTCGAGAAGGCGATGAGTGGAAAACGGTGTTTAATACGCGGGATGGCCACTTCGAGTATCTTGTTATGCCATTCGGTCTCTGCAACGCTCCTGCTGTGTTTCAGAACTTTGTCAACGAGATCTTCCGGGACCTACTCTACGTCTGTGTTATTGTTTACTTGGACGATATTCTAATTTTTTCTCCTGATCTCTAAATTTATCGCCACCACGTCCGCCAGGTCCTCAGGCGACTCCGCACCCATCAGCTTTTTGCCAAACCGGAGAAGTGTCTCTTTGAGAGTACCAGCTTACCCTTCTTAGGGTACATCGTCTCTGACAAGGGTCTCCGGATGGATTCTTCTAAACTCTACGCAGTTTTTTTTTTTTCTATAACTTGTTTTTATTGCAAAACATTCGTAGTATACATCAATTATTGTGGCAACATGCGCCACTAATAACATTTGCATTCAACAAAAGACAAATATTGTGTACAAAGATATGACTCAGCCTGTCTCCCATCCTAACTGGCCAGTGTGAATCCGGATGCACTTGATTTCTCTTGTCAACCCAAAGGTCGGTATCCTTAGAGTGAATTGCTGTGCATTACCGGCTTCACTCTACCACTTCTCACACTTAGGCTGGTATGTTAGCATTCTTTTTTTTAATTTTGAATGAACCATAAACAAGGGGGGGGGTGGGAAGGAAAGAGGGGAAAGGGGTGGGGGGGGGGGGAGACAAACTTAAGGGAACCTACCTGCAGCCCGGACATCCGACACACCAAGGAAGAAGGCCCCAAACAATGACGCTCGCAACCAGTTTTAATTGTGTAAATTATATAGATGGCGCTGTATCTGTCAGTTGGTTCGTCAGGTACCAAGTGGTAAATTCAAAACAACTCTTTATTTTGGTTTTGATGTGTGTGGGAGCAGGTTAATGAATGGTGACCACGTTTGGAAAAAATGTTGTGTTCTTTTTTCCTTTTGTTGCGCCGCTTCAATCCAATCCATTCTAAATATATGTGATAGTTTATCTAGGAATAATCTGAGAGTGGGTGGGCCCAGTTGAATCCAGCACTGCAAGACCGACTTCCTGGCCGCTGCCGCCACATAGAACAGAAGCCGTTTTTGAAGGCTTGGGAGGGAGGTGTAGTCCCCAGGGAATATCCCGAATAGTGCCCATAAGTTTGAATCTGGGCAGCGTGGGAGGAGATTTCTAACTGTAAAGGACTGCACTGTGGACCAGAAAGTATGTATCGCCGGGCAGGACCAGAGGCAATGTAGTAGATCTGCGTGGGGGCTTTGGCATTTTGGGCATGCATGAGTATCAGAGTTACCCATTAGGAAGCCTCTATGCGGGGAGACGTATGATCTGTGTGTAATTTGGAAGGCCATTTCCCAGTAGCTCATGGATGGTAAATATTTGGCCGATCAGGTGAGCGAGGTCAGCAGAAGGTCGGGGGTCAGCGAGGGAATCTTTCTTGTCCAATATGAGAGACCACCATGTGTCCTGGAGTAGTCTAATGGTTTGCATAATAAGGTGTAGAATTTGGAAAGTAGGCCTTTAGTTCGTTGGGAGTTCGGAGTGATTTTGAGAAATGGATCATTCCAGGTTAGGCCTTCTAAGTGTTTTAAGGTTGCCAGCATGTAACTACATGCCTGCAAGTAGTGGAAAGGGTGAGGCCCTATTATTGGGAATTTAAGTTGGGCTTCGTTGAACAAGTATGGGCGTTTTGTCTGCGTGTCAATAAGATCCGCTATTCTGTGCACCCCATAAGCTTTCCATCTTTTAAAACTCAATGGCGGTTTGCCCATGTGGAAATTTGGATTGTCTACGAACGGTAGAAGGAGGGAGTGATTTGGGTTTATTCCTAGTATTTGTCTCGCTTTGGTCCAGGAGCGCCATGCTGTCATTATTAAGGGGTTTTTCGTGATTTCTGGAGGTAAATTTGAGTATGGGAGGTGTAAAATACTTATTAATGAAGTATTTGGGGAAAATTGTTGATCTATGTTGGGGTCTGTGAATGTGCTAACATTGGCTATCCAGTCACCTACTATTCTGAGTTGTGCCGCTATGTTATATATGTGTAGCTGTGGGAAGTTGATACCCCCATTGGAGCGACGCTGGGCCAAGACGATCATACTTGTGCGAGGTCTCCGGTTATTCCAGATAAAAGCTCTGAACAGCCTGGTTATTTCTCGTACGTCTTTTGGTTTGAAGTACAGTGGTAATGATTGTGATAGATATAGTAGTTTTGGGAATACGATCATCTTGACCAGGTTCGCCCTCCCCAGTGGGGATAATGTCAGTTTTTTCCATGTCATAAAAAGTTTTTCTATTTCTTTTAGAAGGGGGGTGACATTGAGTTTGTAAATCTGGTTACATTGTCTAGGTATCAAAACCCCAAGATAAGATAGTGTGTGACTCTGCCATTTGAATGGGTAGTGCACGGACCAGCGGGGGTTGGATGGCCCTCTCAGCAACAGGCCCTCTGATTTGTCTTCATTAACCCTGAAGCCTGACAGGGAGCCATATAGTCGAAGATGTTCTAGGATATTAGATAAGACATGTTCCGGATCTGTGATGTACAGTAAAATATCATCTGCAAACGCTGATACTTTGATTTGTGCCGAGCCGATTTGAATCCCCTCGAAAGGTACATTTGTTTCCAAGTGTCTTAATAGCGGATCAATGGATAAATTGAAAAGAAGAGGGGATAAGGGGCATCCCTGACGGGTGCCTCTATATATTGGTATTTTAGTTAAGGGTAGATTATTTACATTCAGCATCGTGTGACAGTTCACCTGGCAGTGGCTCAGAAAAGATAGAAATAGGTCTCCAAAGCCTCTGTGTCTTAAGCATGTGGTGAGAAACTCCCATGACACAGAATCAAACGCTTTCTCAGCGTCCAGGCTGAGGAGCATTGTCTTTGGGTTTGATTGACCGATTTCTCTGATCGTTGCTGCTATCGCCTTCCTGATCCCCACGGTGGAGTGTCTATTTTTAAGGAAGCCCATTTGGCTTGTGGCCAACAATGGCCTTAACATCTCTTTTAGGCGATTTGCCAGGATTTTCGTAAGAATTTTATCGTCTTGGTTTAATAGTGAAATGGGTCTATAGGATTGAATATGTGTGGGGTCCCTGCCAGGCTTCAGTATCAGGATCGTCTCTGATGCCAAGAATTCAGATGAGGTGCATTGTCCATTGTATACCTCCCCCAGGTAGCTAGTGAGGTGTGGGACTATGTGAGGCAGCAGCATTTTGTAGTATTTTGTCGAGAGGCCATCTGGTCCTGGTGTTTTGTTATTAGGCAGGCTGGTTATAGCTTCTCGTACTTCCTCCTCCGTTATATCCCTTTCTAGATATTCTTTACAAGTTGTAGAGAGTTTTGGTAGGGATAAATTTTGTAGGAAGCTCCATGTGGCTGCAGAATCGTACGGGGCCGCTTTGTAAAAATCAGTAAAGTATTGGGTAAAGATGTTCTTTATAGTGTTAGGGGAATGTGTCAGCGAATTAGTATTCGGGTCCTTCAGCGAGAGAATGTGGCGTCTGGTCGACGGGGGTCTTTGCATTTTTGCTAAGAGGGAGCTCCCCATCTGAAGTACCTGTTTCGGATCGCCTCGATGCCCCATTTCGCTTGTCCCTGTAAATATGTTTCCATTAGTTGTTTGGCCTCCAGAAATTTCTGTTTGGTTAGTGAGTTGGGATCAGTGATATAGGCCTGATGGGCCAAGGTTAAGTCAGAGTTTAATTGGGCGTATTGTTTGCGGGATTCTTTTGCTTTATATTTTAGGTAGGAGGTGACATGGCCCCTAAGAACCGCCTTGGAGGTAGGCCAGAATAGGCCCACATCAGAGACATGTTCCAGGTTGTCATCTACAAATTGCATCCAATGTGTTAAAAGATATTGTCTAAAGTCATCTGAGTTTGTCAGATAGGAGGGGAAGCGCCAACTCTACGCAGTTTTACAGTGGCCACAACCGGCGGGCCTTCAGGCCATTCAACGTTTTTTGGGATTCGCCAATTATTATAGACAATTTATCCCACACTTCTCTACGCTTGTGGCTCCCTTGGTGGCTCTAACTAAGAAAAATGCCAATCCCAAATCTTGGCCCCCAGAAGCTCAAGAAGCCTTCAACCGTCTCAAATCGGCCTTCTCGTCTGCTCCTGTCCTGTCTCGCCCGGACCCTAACCGCCCGTTTATTCTGGAAGTGGACACGTCTTCTGTGGGTGCCGGCGCTGTCCTCCTGCAGAGATCCTCCTCAGAAAAAATACATACTTGTGAATTTTTCTCTAAAACTGTCTCTCCTGCCAAGAAGAATTATACCATTGGTGATCGCGAATTACTGGCCATAAAGTTGGCTCTAGAAGAATGGCATCACCTGCTGGAGGGGGCTCGCCACCCTATTAACATCTTCACCGACCATAAGAACCTCCTATATCTTCAGTCGGCTCAATGCCTGAATCCCCGGCAAGCCAGGTGGTCGCTTTTTTTTGCCCGTTTTGACTTCCTTCTACATTTTCGGCCAGCCGGGAGGAACGTCAAAGCTGACGCTCTATCTCGTTCTTCAGATACGGTGGGTCTTGAGTCTCCTCCACAGCACATAGTCCCCCCCAGAACGACTCGTCACGGCTGACTCCGTGGATCTTCAACACTTACCTCCCGGGAAGACGTATGTGCGTCCTGCCTTGCGGCCTAGAACCGGGAAGTGGGGACATTCTTCTCAACAGCTGGGCACCCAGGAGTCCATAGATCTCTACAACTGGGTCTCCCGTATTTACTGGGTGGCCCACCCTCGCTAAAGATGTCAGGGACTTTGTTTGGCTTGCACCTCCTGTGCCCGTAAAAGGTTTCCTCGTCTCAAACCGCGGGCCTTCTCAGCCTCCTCCCTGTGCCGGAAAAACCCTGGACCCATGTAGCCATGGACTTCGTTACAGATCTCCCGCCCTCATTTGGAAACACAGTCATCTGGGTGGTGACCGATCGTTTCTCCAAGATGGCCCACTTTATCCCTCTGCCTGGGTTACCCTCTACCCCCCAGCTGGCCCAACATTTTTTCAGTCATGTTTTCCGTTTGCACAGTCTCCCTTTGCATATTGTCTCTGATAGGGGAGTCCAGTTTATTGCAAAATTTTGGCGGGCTCTGTGTGGTCAATTGCTGGTTCAGCTAGACTTCTTTTCTGCATACTACCCTCAGACTAACGGGCAGGTAGAGAGGGCTAACCAGGTGCTGGGTACCTACTTGCGGCATTTTGTGTCCGCTCGTCAGGATAATTGGTCCGATCTCCTCCCCTGGGCAAAGTTTTCCTATAACTCTTTAGATTCGGAATCCGCTGGGGCCTCCCCCTTTTTTGTCGTCTTCGGGTTACATCCCCGCCCGCCTCTCTCCCTAGCTACCTCGTGTCATGTCCCTGCCGTGGATGCCCAAGTAAAGGACATCAAGGCTCTCTGTAGGCTCACACGACAGGCCCTGCTACGGGCTTCTGCTCGCACCAAACTTCATGCTGACTGGTATCGTAAGCCCCCACCCCTATTTGAGCCAGGCGATAGGGTTTGGTTGTCCTCCAGGTACATCCGCTTCAAGGTGCCCAGCTACAAGTTAGGTCCTAAATACTTGGGTCTGTTTGTGGTGCTTCGGCGATTGAATCCAGTGTCTTACAAGCTCCGCTTGCCTCCTACCCTACGTATCCCGAACGCCTTCCATGTCTCTCTCCTCAAGCCGGTGGTGCTGAATCGCTTCTCCCGTGGATCTGTCTCGTCCTGTGGCTGACTCTAACATCTTTGAGGTCAAGGAGGTGCTGGCGGAGAAGACAGTGAGGGGGGAAGCGGTTCTTTCTCATTGACTGGAAGGGGTTCGGGCCGGAGGAGCGTTCGTGGGAACCTGAGGCCAACCTGTCTCCTGACCTCCTCTCTAGGTTCCAAAAAAAGAGGGGGGGGGGGGGCCTAAGGAGGGGTACTGTCACGGGGGTCGCGGGCGCCGCTACTCGCCGCGGCTGCCCCCCTCCCCGCAGGAGGGCTGGCGCGGGTGCCGCGGCTGCCCGCGACCATCCCCCTGCTGCCCGGGTCCCGGCGCTGGCTCACTTACCCGTCCACGATCCTGTGAACGCTGCGCCTGCCTGTCCCGGCTGCTGCGCGCATGCCCGCTGCTTAGGGCGTGCACGCAACAGCTTCTCTGGATTTAAAGGGCCAGCGTCCCGGTAATTGGTCTTTTGCCGGGTGCTAGTTCTATTTAAGGAACACACCCCCAGCACTCTCTGCCAGTTCGTTGGTGTGTGTTCAGTAACCTTAGAGAGTGTTGGAGTCCGTATTGATTACCCGTTTACCAGTCCGCTTTCTTACGTTTCCTGACCTTGCCTGTTTGCCGCCTGCCCTGACCGTCTGCCGTCCCCTGACCCGCCTCCCCCCCGCCTGCCCTGACTTTTCTGCCTGCCCTGGTCCCTGACTACGCCTCTGGATTACGATTTTGTATCACGCTGTATCTCGGCCGCCATCGCAAGCAAGTCACGTCAGGCGTAGCGACCTGGTAGACTCCCGCCGCAGCAAGTCCATCCCACTTTGCGGCGGGCTCTGGCGAAAACCGGGGGCTACTTAGACTCCGCTTCCTGGCGTGGCTTAACTATCATCGCTTGCGGTGGTCCAGCGAATCCACCCCTGCATTACAACTGCTTTGCTAATGACATCCAGTTGCAAAGTTGCTTGTATTCACTGTCCCCTTATTCTGAAGACCATTCAATGAAATGATACAACCCCTTTAAGTCACATCTCAGGCCAAGACCAGAAGGTCCTGACACGTCTGTAACATACCCAATTGTAGATCCAATTGTAGATAATTCACATACACATGCAGTAACACTCTCACCTTTTGATGTTGTGCAATTAAGGACAACACAACTCTCCTCAATCAAAGTGCCAGCATACCGGTAAGAGTCAGAAGGGATGCCGACTGCTCCGTACGTTCCTCCCTATGCTCCACATGGAGACGTGGATAATATGTAGGATATACCGAAAGAGAATCAAACTTTTCCCTGGAGGTTTGGTTTGGCCAAACAGAGAACACAAATGTACTGATGTAAGTACTGGCCCTCAACAGATAAATGTAAACTTTAAGAAGTTTTTTTGTTTCTTATATAAAAGTATAGATTTATCTGCTGAGTGCCAGTGCTTATATTCCATACATTTATGGTCTGTGTTTGGCTAAACCAGACCTCTGGGGGAAAAGTTTGATTCTCTTTTGGTACAACCTACATGTTAGTACTACATATACTGTGAGTAATGGGGTCTATTATCTGATCTTAAAAGGGTGTTTCCACCATAGAACTTCAGGGAATATCACTAGGATATGCAATCGAAGTCTGATAGGTGCAGTTCCCCCCTCTGGTTAACAAGTCCATCTTCGCTACTAGAAAGAACCAATTTGACACTTATGATAAGATTCAGAATTAACATCAAAAGCTTTATTAATTGTGACACTTCCCATATTATATATGGAGGCTGTACTGTAAGTAAGCTGAAGACGAAAGTATTGGAACATGTAATGTCCATAAAAACTGGACAGATATCCGCAAATGGTGCAGGGAAACATTTTATTGAAGTCCATCAGGGTAAATTAGGTTCTTTCAGTTTCATGGCCTTGAAAAAGTAGCAAAACCATAGATAGTTGGAGAAAAACTTTAAATCAGGAGGCCTTTTGGATCCTTAGTTAAGGTAGATAGTAATTTGTAGTACATATATTAGCGGGTTGTATTGTTGCTGTTTTATATGACATGTGTCTATAAATGGTTTAATTGTTGAACATTCAGGGGTTAACCTACATCAGGTATTGTTTTTGCATCTGCAGTTGGGTCCTGGTTGGTTACACATACTTTTATAACTTGATGGGTGCAGTTTAATCTTTTAAATTGTAATCAAGGACCAAAAATGGTGTGGAACGCATCAACATTATCTTGATGTTTTGCGCTCACGGATTTTTGACAAGATTTCAATTATGGATATACGCTTTTATGTTCCGAGTACTAGATTTCTAAAAGTTTAGAAGATTTGCTACTGCTGCAGTTGGACAGCTTTCCAAGCACAGCATTCATTCAAGTCCACACATGAGATCTATGATACAGGCAGCCCGTGCCAGTTTCTGTTACTATGATTTTCTATAAAATGGACATTCCAGACACTGTAGTCAGGTATCTCCAGACAATTGACACCCACTACATATGACTATTGATGAGCAAACAGTAAAATGTTCAAGTTGAACTTCGAGGACTTCCTGTTCCTGCCCCAGCATGTAGAGACACACAGTGCAGCAGCTCCTCTACATCGGGACCCTACCAGCTACATACCTGCTTCTATATCGGCACATCGCACGTGCACTGTGCAAGGGACATACCAGAGAGTGGCCACAGTGAATTGCAGGCTCTTTGTCTGACTCTGCTTGCGGGAGAAGAGCTTTGCAGCCCGGGGACCTGCTGAGGTGAAGACAGACTTCCGGCCCGACACTGCAAGGTTTGTGACGAGCACGGACCTGCTGCGCCTGGGAGCAGGAGATAAAGCACTCTCTCCTGTCAGCAGCTCCTATGATTGATCTCCTCTCCTCTACAAGTGGCTGACAGCCCAGTTCATAAGAAGCATAGCTCCAGTGTATAGCCGACCCTTCCCCCTCCCCTCATGTGTTCATCTCTCACATAACACAGCTCAGATTCATCTGTTTAAGCTGTGGCGACATCTAGTGGTGGCCGAGCAAAGTGCACTTACCACAACTGCAGTTTCATAGCTCTGGGAAACTCTCTTCTATTCCATTCCTCGGATGGACCGCTTCGCCCAAAAAAATGGGCCAAAAGCAAGGAAATAAAACAAAAAAGGGCGCTAAATCTAAGCTCATTATCACCGACACTGCCAGTAACAGCAAGACAAGTAATGTTGAGATGTACAAAAAATCGCTGAGCCCCCCCCCACTTCTTTCCAACCCTCCCCCCCTACTGAAATGCCTCTATACACTGATGGTACGATGGGGGCGATTGATGACCCATGGACTAAAAAAATTTGGCCTTTTGGGGTGGCCAAAGATGGCTCCAGAAACCCGGGGAACATTGGCAGCGAGATCTCCCTACAGTAACAGCCATGTTTTCAAAATCCGAAGATATCAACAAGCGGCCCCGCCATGACGACCCCGAACAGGCCCCCAAGAGTGGGAGAAAAAAATACTCCCCCCCAACCCCCCGCCCCGGCCCCAACTCGCTCTACAACACGGCTCTCAAATAAAATGGAAACTGGAGAAATGGTTCCCCCCAAAAAAAAAACCCCCGACTGACGGGATCCCAGAGTCGGTGGCCGCAAAGATCTACATTCCCCTTTTGTGGTGTATGCCCGAATCTTGGGCCTGCCCCCCAAAATGCAGAGTGGGGAGAGCCCATGGAAATCGGGATTTCCCCGGGCCTTTTAAAAAACTCAAGCAGCCGCTGGAAAAAAAGGCATAAATTCTTATATTTTTTTTGGAATTTCTCTGTGGAGGTGGCCAAGCGAGTCGAGTTTCTCACTGGTCGGACCTCCGCCAAAACCATAAGTTTGACTCACCATCGGCTACTCTGCGATCTTCACCCGATGGATCCCCCAGCCTTCACTCCCCCGAGAAATTCAAGGACTCGAGACTTCTTAAATCTACGCGAGTATGGAGGCCTCATCCCCGGTTTTTTCGCCTAAAAGAAGGAAGTCCCGAGAAGGGCAGAGACTTTACCGCCCCAAATCACCTCCTCTGAGAGAGTTTCACCCAAAAACAACGCTCCCGTTCGCTTGGGTGCGGGGGCCCCAGGGCCTGAAATTCTCTGCAACCTGTATCCCTTTTTCATTGGGCAGTCCCCCTTGTTAACTTGTCCTTTTGCTCAAATTTTAATCCTGGTGAACTTGTTTTTAGGTCTAACTTTATATATGTATTTAATGAATTTTCTAAGATATAGCCCTTCCCCACGAAATGCCTTCGCCCTTTGGGTCCCAGGGGGGGGCTTTTTCACTATTTGCCTTACTTGTCTTCCTTTACATGTTTGGGAAGTAAGGAAGTCCAAAAGCACATTGGCATTGGGGTATGTTTGGTTTTTTTGGTTTTCCCCCCAATAGTCTGTGAAGGTAAAGAGGTTTAAACTAATACTGTAAAAGCATTTAAATTTTGAAATCCCAAACTTTTCCTTAAAAAACATCTCAGATAAAAATGGAATCCATTTTTGTGAGGGGAAAGATCAGGGAAATATGAAGAAGCATTTGGTGGTTGTGTCCAGGGGGTAACATTTTTGTTATCAGTTTCCCCAGGATTTGGAATTTGGTTATAAACTTCCTCCTTAAATTTGTTTTACTGGGAAAACAACT
>JAODAL010044102.1:0-5000 GCA_025379985.1 Phyllomedusa bahiana
TTTCCTTTCCCTACTCCAGTCCTCTGAATAACCTACACTGGTCAAGTTTTCCTGTACCCCCCTTTGTAAAATTTTCAGGGGAATTTTTTTAACCACTTTTTGTACATCAAGTTTTTTAGTACTTTAATTCAGAAAAACTTTTAAAATCGGATGGAATCCCACCATGTTTTTTGTTTCTCTTTTTTTAATTGTATTAAATGGGTTGTCTCAATAAAGGATTGATAGCTATGTTAAAGATCTTGCAAAAACAAGCCCATTTTTGCAATATGTGTCCATTAACAGTGTCCTATACCTATTCCTGTTTCTGACAGCACCATCACCCTTGAGCCACTCTTGACAATTGTGAAGAACAAATGTCTGTTAGAAACAACATTTTTTAGAATAGGACCTGTAGTATACTGCATGTCACAGCAAAATGCCCCCAAAAATTCAAAGCATGACCCTTGAGCCACTTTGGCAATTGTGAAGAACAAATGTCTGTTAGAAACAACTTTTTTTTAAATAGAACTGTATATGCTGCATTTCAAGCAAAATGCCCCCAAAAATTAAAAATGACCTAGCCACTTTAAAATTGTAAAGGGAAAAATGCCATTAAAAACAACATTTTTTTAAAGGACCTGTTTTATTGCTGATTCAAAAGCAACATGACCCAAAATTTATAAAAATATTTTTTCTCACCCTTTAAAAATTTGTGAGGAGAAATCCACTTAAACCCATTTCGTTCCAAAGGCCATATTTTTTGCTTATCCACAGCAAAATGCCCCCCAAAAATTAAAAATTACTTCTCACCACTTTAAAAATTGTGAGGACAGACCCCAAACCATTGACAATGGAAAAATTTTAAGATAAAATGAGTAAATGGAATAGGTTTGTCCAGAAACCTTGTGTCTTTTAGTCTCCTCACCAGCAAAACCAGCAAAATGAACTGTTGGGAAAAAAAGAATAAAAATTGCAGTAAGAAATGATCATTTTAAAAAAAGTTTTTCCCAAAAGGGCCATTTCTGTTTGGAAAAGGAATGTGAAGTAGACGGGAACTAATCGGTGACCTCGCAAAATTGGGCCACAACATCATCAGAGATCCATGCCTGATTCATCTTGATGAAAGTCAAACGATCCACATTATCTGTGGAAGCCGGATCGTTTGTCTGTAATGACTCCCTCCGCTGTGCTGAAGGTCCGCTCAGATAGACGCTGGTCTGGGCAGGACAACACCTCTATGGCGTGGCGAGCCAGCTCGGGCCATTCGTCCATTTTGGATACCCAGAAGTCATTGGGTCCGGAACACATCAAAAACATTTGGTGTTGAGACGCAGATAGTCGTGCACCATGATCTTAAAAGCTGTCTCTGTGGGGTTTGATGGGTGCCCTGCATTGCATGCGTTGGTGAGGTGGTAAACAAAGATTGCCAGAGGTCACCCATTAGGCTTCTGCCGCCTTGCCTCTGCTGCCCCAGCCAGCTACGCACCTTGGCACTCCTTAACTGCTGTCACGTCGCTGATGTTGTTCCATCGTGGACCATTGGTGGAACGTGAAGCAGGACGCATACAGATGTCTCCAGTTGATCAACTCAGCAAGGTCTCCCATTTTCCTTCATTTTTACTCTTCTATTTAGATGGGTTGAAGGAAAGGTGCTAATTTTTTGATTTTGTACCGGGTATCCAGGAGGGTGGCCACCCAGTAAAACTGTTTGTTCATTTTGATGGGCCGTTAAAGCGAGGATCATGTTGAGAAATGGAGCATGCCAAGCAACTCCATGTTAGAGATGGAGCCTTGATTTCCCCAGCCTCTGGGTCGAGGGCACTAGCAAACTGACTTCCTCATCTTTCCTCCTCCCTTCAAAATACGCGCCAACCTCTATCCAAGAGCTAGGGAAGTCGGATAACAATCGGTGTCTAGGAATACTCTCCTCCTCCTCCTCTCCTCCTCCTCTGCCATCCTGCAACCAGCTGTCAACACAGCCCTGACTTTGCCTGAGAATATGCACACCCTGAGAGCTGATGTGCGCCACCTTAGCCACTAGCTCTGGACCCCGAACCACTGCCTAATGAAGACCATGAATTGTGAAAGCTGGTCGTGCCCTTCGTTGGAATTTGACGGAGAGAAAGGATCCGTGTCCGCCATCTGTGTCCGTCTCCTACCTCCGTCGTCTGGCGGGACCTGTTGTTTCAGAGTGAGTCCAACGATCGTGTCCAGAACTAAAAAAGATCACCATCAATGCTCATCTGACAAAGGGATTGTCCGCACTTTGACCATTTGTGGTGGCTTCTTCAAACTGGCAGGATGTGAGAGCCTCTTTCACCAGCCTCCACTCTCGGTGATTCCAACACCCATAGGTCCATTTGGTTGTACCGGCTGCTTGGTTATCAGTGCCTGTGTCACTTCGTAACTGCGTAAGGCAATGCGCTCCTGCCACAAACGCTGGAGCAATGTGGAGGGTGGAATTCCAGTGTGTTGCCCACGTCAACAATGGAGACGTTGACGGGGAGGCCGAGCTGACGCTGCAAAACGCAGCAGGCGGGGACGAAGCAGGGTTGCGAACGGCGGAAGTGCGAACTCAGACCTCGAGCCTTCGTCAGGGGGGGGGGGCAGGCAGTCCCAGACCCGGGTAGATCTTAGAAATTTTCCTGGAACGACAAGGTTCATGACAATGTGCATGCAAGGGATGTGCTCCAGCCTACCGATCTAAGGGCCGGCCAGCAGATTTCGCCCGTTATCGCAACAACCACCTTGCCTGGCACAAGTTTTGTCACCCAGCCAGAGCGCACGGATCCCTCAGTTGCATAGAGCCGACCACAGCTCCTGACCTTTGTGTGGACGGTCCTCCAAGGGCAGGAATTAATTCAACATGCCCTGGTGTCTCTGGGAACGTGAAGCCACCCGAGGTACCTTGTGTGGAACGTAACCCTGCACCAACCCATGCGGTTATGAAGAGCGTGCGCCAGTCAGAGAAGCCACCTGCGACACCCCTCCGAGACAATCCACCCCAGCTCACCCCTTTAGCCTGTCACAAGAAGATATACGCGGCCGTTGGCCGTGCTTACTAGTCCATGTGTCGGTGGTTGAGAATGGACTTTCTTTCACGACACAGATGCAGACAACAGCGCTTGAAATATTAGATGACAACTTGGCTGGCCAGGGCAGGTGACGGCTTTCTGGCAAAGAAATGCCAGCTCGGCATCTGGTATTGGGGCAAGAGCGAGGCCATGACCGTGGCGGAACCCATCTGTGTCCACCAGACGGAAAGAGGCAAACATTTCCAAGTGCCACAAGCCTGGCCATTGCCGACATTCAGCATTTGGCCTTTGGATTGTTAGGGTAAAGTGTTTCTTCTCTGCTCCAAACCGTAAGACAGAATGCTGGCTGCTAGACTGGCCGCTGTACGCGGCGTAGGCAGGTCGTCAAACTGGCGAATGAGGAAAGGGGTAGATGGGTCCTCTTGGTGGTCGCTGGTGGTACTACCGACGAACAGGGAGGCTGAAGCGGAAGGCTGAATCCCTGATCATGACTCTGAGAGACATTGGCCAGCTGAAGGAACATGCTTGGTGTGGAGCGGGGAGGAGGAGCGGAGACAGAGGTGTGACATGGTTGGGAGGCCCGGCGTCGACCTGGAAGCCTTTTTTGGGCCAAGTGTTTCCCTCCATTTCAACCATGCATCGCTGCATGTGACTATACATGTTTGGTGGCGTTAACCACTTAAGGTTCTTGGCCTCTACTGTATGCGTTTACGGCAAAGGCGGCATATTACATCGCTGGGTGAATCAGAGGCTTGCTCAAAGAAGGCCCGGGGGTGGGGGGGGGGGTCTCTCTATCTGATGCGTGCGTGCGAGCGCAGTGTACCTTTTGACGGCGATAAGCTGAGGGAGCGGGGTTTGCGTCATATCATCTCTATCTATATCGGTGGCGGGAAATCATATCACGGACGTCATCTCGACCGGGGCTGTGAGAGTTGTGGCGGCTCTCGCGGGCGTCCCTTTTGTTTTTTTTGTTGGGGCGTGAGGACCCTGAGAGTGCGCGAGCGAAGGGCGCGCGCCGAGAGGCTTTTGGCGAGTCGCGAGCGCGAGCGTAGGCAACTGATGAAGCGCTGGGGGGGGGTCGGGTCTCTTGATCGCTGTGCGCGCGCGTTGCTTGTGCGTGGGTGAAGCGCGAGAGCCAGGATGGATCCGAATGTCGGTCATCATCATCATCGATCAACTCAGTGATTTGTCGTCCTGACTTTCTCATCCAGAAGCTGCGGGTACAAGCAAGGGGCACTGCAAGGCGTTGCCGACCGCCCGGGATTTTTGCCGATTGAACCGCTTTCCTATCACTCTCCATCTGATGAGCATCAGTAACTGGGCGTACAGAGCAGAGAAATCACCCTTTTTTGGCTCTCATTGATCTTTAACATGCCTTCTGACCCCAACCGCAATTTTTGTCCTCAAGAGGCTCAGAAAATGATTATCCCATGGTTGGGTACACGAGTGACATTTGGGCTCGCTTCATGTTGGACAGATGCGCATGATGCTGAAGACAAGCATTGGTGGTCCGTGACTGCGAGGACCGAGGAGGTAAGACTGCTAGAACACACCGGTTGCATTAACCACTGAAGGACAGATTGGAGCTACGATGTTCGTTACTTATATTCATCAGGGCCCTGACCCAGCGATGACAGGCCTGAACCGGTCCTTGCAACTGACGATCCGCTGGCATGCGGTGTTTGTCGCCAGCACTGGAAGGAGCACCTTCTCTCGTAACCTCTACCACATCCATGTGCTAACCCCCCTCTTTGCTCGCTACCACCTGCAATTTCGCTCCATGTTCAAAATATAAAAATTTGAGAAGGTATGAGAATAGATTTGGAAAGTCTCTTTATTATAAGACAGCAATCACAGCTATTCACAAATCACTCTAATAAAAACAAAAATGCTGGATTCAATTTAAACTCCAAGGTGTCAATCAACAAATCTGGACTGGGCAAAAGTCCCACAAAACCCGTATCGTTATTGTTTTTTATAATAATG
>JAODAL010044102.1:10000-33211 GCA_025379985.1 Phyllomedusa bahiana
TTAAAATATATAGGAATTACTATGTCCTTTAACAACTTGGGACAGCCCATATGGATGATGTCTTGTCCTTGGAAGCTTCTGATAGGTTTATTGGCAACGTCTCGAGTTAGTTAGAAACAACTCATTTGGATTATATTTTAATGCACACCCTAGAAACACATCAAGCACTGCTTCTGTATGTAACATCATTGGGGAAATCTAAAGAAATCAGCCCGATTACATTTAATACTCAAGTACAGAACAAGATGGGAATATCCAGCCATCATACCGCTCGGGAGGGAGACAGTTCCCTGTGTCTCAGAGATGAAGTTCTTTGGTCTGAAACGTGCATATCATCCAAGAAGAAAAAGCAAAAAACACTAACCAAAATTGAACTTTTTTACAATAATGACCATTGTTACCTTTGGAGGGCAAAGGGAGAACCTTGGAAGCCTAAGACGATGCATCCAACTGTGAAACACAGGGGGTGACAGCATCGCGTTGTGGGGCTATTTGCTGAAGCAGACTGGGCACTCACAAAATAGAGGGCATCATGAGGAAAGAAGAATTCCTGTGGCAATAGTGAAGCAACATGTCAAGGAAACTCAGCCAGGAAGTTAAAGCTTAGGTGGGAAATGTCTTCCAAATGACAATACCCGGAACATACTGCCAAACCTTGGTTACAAATGGCTTTAAGGATAACACAAGTCATGTTTTGAGTGGCCATCACAAAGCCCAGATCTCAATCCCTATATGAAAATTTGTGGTGGCATTTTGAAAAGGCAGGTGCGAGCAAGGCGACCTACAAACACGGCTCAGTACACCATTTCTGTCAGAAGGTATGGACCAAAATTCCTACTAACTATTGTGAGAAGCTTGTGGAAGGAAAGCCAAAACGATGGAACCCCAAGTCATACAGTTTAAGGCATGCTGACCAACTACTAATGTGAAATGTATGTAAACTTTTGACTTTGCAGAAATTAAAAAAAATACGTTAAAATCTCGTCTCTCTCTCATTACTAAGGCATTTGGAAATGGATCTAGATTGAACCAAAACGGTAAGGTTTATTCTGATTTCATGTCAGATAGTGAGAAAAACATGCATATGTCTCTTTTTATATAGTGTATGGGAACTTCTGGTGTCAACTGTACGTGATCTGATGTTATAAATGGTTGGATGCACGACTTATAGTGCTGCTTAAACAAAAGTGATGAGATTAAAGAATAATTAATTTCAACTAAAATATTGATATAACACTTGGTGGCATGTGTATTCTTTTGCCATTTGTTTCCATGAACAGTAATGAGGTGAGTCCGTTAGCTAATCAGTTCTGCACTGTCTGTGGAGTAAACTTTGGAGGATGGGTCCAAGGCAGGTCATTGTACCAAGTTAACACATAGGGCCACATGTATGAAAACTGTCTAGGTCTTAAACTCACTTTGTTGCCCATAGCAAACCAATCTGGGCGCCCCTTTCATGTCATACAAGTGCCTGGACAAATGAATGGCGCCAAGATTGGTTTCTATGGCAACAAAAGTGAGTTTTAGACCAAACAGTTTATTCATACTGTGGCCCAAAGAATTTATGTTGATCATGATTTTGGGCATTCACTAAGGTGTATGGATTGTCTGCCACATTCACTTTTCAAAAAGAAATCTACTTTAGGGTTCACTAATGGGGATCACCCCATTCAATTCTCAGGTGTCTAAATTCTAGTCATTAAAGTAAACCCAAAAACCTACCTAGTTAGAAATAACAAGAGTCCACTTATTTAGTATTTTTTTCCTCTAGGCTGCAACATTAGAGCCAGTACATAGGGATTTTTAAGAGTTGCGCTTCCAGGTGTTCCTGATTGCTGCCATCCATCTTTAGTGTGTTTTGAATGTTTCTTATCCAAGAGAAAATATAGTTTGCAACATCGAATCCTAGAGAGGTGTCATGCCTAACTGGTTGATTAGGAGTCTGTGTGTAGGCTACAACTTATCTGGTCCCCAGAGGAGGGATACAGTATTACAATCAATCACAAGATCCTGCTGACATCAGACAATGCACAAATCTATTCCACCATCATAGGAAAAACGAAAAGCTAAAACTTCACTTTATTAAATCACATCCAAATAAGTTATAAATAAATACACACAAAAAACATCCTAACCTACCAAGAAAATCCAACCCTACCCATATAAACAACCTGGCAAAGATTATTGGGGAAAGTCCGCCCTGAAAGGGCCGTCCCCAATCACGTGCCTCCTTCACTACACCCTAAAGATCTAAAGCTAAAATAAGTCCTAAAAGAAGAATGATGTTACTCCTCTTATTTTAGATATACTACATCCCATTACACTAGAAACAGAGAATAAGCAAAATACAAAATGAAAGGTAGTATAGCAGACAGAAAAGACCCCACGAAAGTCCCTAGCATATGTGGTGAAAGGCAAAAGAGTTTTGTCCAAACATCAGTTATAAGCTGGAAGTCCAAATAAGGAACATCCAGAAACCATTCCGACGCGTTCCGCTTTTCCCTCACGGGATATTTGAAGGTTCATCAGGGAAAAAGAAAGGTGTACAGAAAAAAGCATAACACATATATCAGAGTATAGTAAACTCACGACTCTGAAACTCTTAGTCAGTGAAATAAGGAAAACCGAGTCCTCGAATTGTAATATAAACCGGAACTTCCGGGTCCTCAGATTGCAAAGGAAAAAGCCAATGGTATGACAAGAAAGCAACTGACACAGAAGGGTTTAAATACTAACCCCTAAGTTAGTAAAACACAGATACAGATGCCATTCACATGAGATAAACACAACCAACCAAAAAAAGCAATGACAAAATCAGCGTCCTGGAGTATCAGCTGCGCAGCGCTCGCCAATCATAGGATCGCGAGACTTCATCGCCATAGCAACCACAAACATACGTTGGCTGCAAAAACAAAACAGAGTCCATGCGTACCTAATACCTGAACCGCGCAAGCGCGCGGGACAGTATCTCGATGCGTGAGATATTCCAAAGCAAGTAGAGAGTCCAGCATTGCCATGACTCCCCACGGTTCGCCGCAATGGGCAGTGAACAAGAAGCTGGCAATAGCCCACAGAATCAATGAAAAACTGTGCAATCAGTAACTACGAACAGTTCCCAAAATATGTAATAATCTAGCAACAGTATTAGAAACTACCAATAATTCTCCCAATAATAATAAACCTAATATGTTTAACCTGATTTAACAGGTCAATAAATATATTAAAGATAAATACAGCGAAAGCAATGTGTTTTCAACAACAGAGGGCCCAATATACTATCCGTATCAACACATCTAAACTCCCAAAAAGGACCGAATGAGCATGCACGCTGCAGAGGACTAACTAAATCTGTCAACAATCTATAGCAGAAGCAATAATGTTATTACTGTGTCAGTGCTTTAGATAAATTTAGATAAATATCAAGATTTTTTAGAGAATGTGGTGTTTTTGGGGCAGATAATCCGAGACGATATTTAACATACTCTGGACGGGATCAAAAGATTCTTTTGTTGCTCCTTTGTGGGTGTATGCTAATATAAATGATATAGGTCTTAAGTTCACCCACGAAATTGAATTTCTCTGAATTGAGATCTTCCAGGATCTGAAAATACAAAGGGTTACAAATGGACTCTTTACACCATAGATGCACACCGTTAAAAAACCACTGCTGGTAACATATCTTATTGATGATGGAAAGTGTCCCACCCCGCCTCTTGAAAACGTGGGTATCCCCAAGGGCCAATATAATCTGTAAACATAGTACTAGTCACTGATACAAGAACTATTCAAGCAGAGCAGATTCAATAAAACGAAGGTTCTACAAACGGTGAAACCCTAACAAAGGTCCTTTCAGATGCGTCTATAACTCTGGCCCGTATAATGACAGAACAACGTTATCCCTGGTAAACGTTGAGGTTTGAGCCCTTACAGAAATGTGAGAAATAATTGGAACCTTTGATGAGGACGTGGCACAAATTCGAGAATTGATTAACAACTTATTGGCCACCTTCCACAGACCTGACTCAGATATCTCTTAATTTATCGAATCAAGTCCAATAATCACGTTTAGGAAGGGCAAGAGTATTGGGGACATGTTGGATGCATATCATTTTTCATTCCCCTATGCTTCAAACAACATGGTTAACATCAAAGTAAGTGGGCGCTCTTCAGATGAGGTGGAGTTTGTAAGGCTGCATCCTTTGATTCAATGGTCTCAAAGATGTTTCAAATGCGTTTCATTCATCAGGACTAGTTTTCAATATCAAGACTATGCCAATTGAAAGAGCAAGGGTCATAGTCTATCAAAACGTTTTTTCCTCAGGCTTTCCATTAAAGTATATTTGGGGATTAGACCAAACGAGAAATTCAGACGTCGGATTTTTGAACATGTAGGTAGACATTATCATCAACGTGACACTGTAAACGGAGGCACGACATATGAACTCCGTACAAGGGACGTAAAACCCTTTATAATTGTCTTTTTCCAACTGTGAGTTGTGGAAAACCATCAGTGAGAGGGGAGACTTTGACCGCAAATAAACTCCAGCGTGAAGCACCGTTGGATTATATCTTTGAAGACTCTTAAACAAAAGGCTGTGGAATGACAATTTTCATTTACTTCGTTCATCTAAGTATCCAGTCCGGTACATTATTGTTTAACTTTGTTATGTTATTCTATTATTTATCATATACATACTGTTCATTATCTGAAATCTATCTTGGTTATCCTTACAAGCACCTGACACAGTAATAACATTTGCTTAGGGCTATAGTGATTGGTTGCACAGATTATTAGTAGTCCTCCTCTTGCAGCGTGCATGCTAATCGGTCCTTTGGCGGTTAGGATTTGTCGGATACGGATAGTAAAATTGGCCCTCAGTTGTTGAAACACATAACTTTGCTTGTATCTTTAAATATATTTAATTGTACCTGTTAAACAGTTAACATAATTAGGGTGAGGTTTTATATTAATGTGTGAGCATATTGGCTAGTTTTCTATCTGTTGCTAGACTTTTCCATATTTTGGGAACGTGTTATGTACTTGATTGCACAGTTATTCATTGATCTGTGGGCTAAATTCCAGGCTTCTTGTTTCACTTGCCCATGCTCCCGTGGAGTCATGGCAATGCTGGACTCTCTACATGCCTTTTGAATATCTCACGCATCGAGATATCTGTCCGCGCGCTTGCGCGTTTTCAGGTTATTAGGAAACTGCAGGACTTCTGTTTTTGTGATTTTTTGCAGCCAACGTATGTTTGTGGTTGCTATGGAGCGATGAAGTCTCTTTCGGCTGATCCTATTATTGGGCGCCCTGCGCAGCTGATACACCAGACGCTGGATTTTGCATCTTTTTTGTTGGTTGTGTTATCCTCTGTGAATGGACATCCTTGTATCTTATGTTTTTTACCTAATTAGTTAGTATTTAAACCCCTTCCTGTGTCATGCTTTCTTGTCCACTACCAACTGCTATTCCTTTGGCATCTGAGACCCTGAGCTCCGGTATTGATATTACATCCGGACTCGTTTTCCTATTTCACGACTAGATGTATCAGAGTCTTGATTTAACTATATCCTGATATATGTTGTTATGCTTATTTTCTGTACAGCTTTTCTTTTCCCTGATGAACCTCAAATATCCGTGACGGGGAAACGCGTCGGGAAAAAAAAAAAAAGGTTCGGATGTTCATATTTGGACTTCCAAGCAAGATAACTGTGTATGGACATAGACTCTTTTTGCCTTTCACCACATATGTAGGGCTATAGGGGTCCTTCTGTCTGCCTATAACACCCTTTCATTTTGTATTTAGTATTCTCTTGTTTCAATGTAATGGGATGTAGGTATAAATCTAAAATAAGAGGAGTACATCATTCTCTTTAGGAAAGCTTATTTGTAGCTTAGTCCCATTAGGGTGTAGTGCAGGAGGTAACGAGCTTGGGGACGCCCTAACAGGGCGAATTCCCAATAATCTTTGCCAGGTATTTAGTATGTGGTAGGATAGATTTATCTTGGTAGGTTTATGAATGTTTTTGATGAGTTAATGTATTTAAACTTATTTGAATGTGATTAAAATAAAAGTTAAGTTTTAGCCCTTTTCTTCTTACCGTTTTTCCTAGATTTATACCACTCTCTGTGGTTTGGTGTTTAACATAAATTCATTGTATAACCAGAGATTTATTTATCTCTGGTAGGCTGTCTCCTCCTACTTTATTCTAAGTGGAGTCTCTGTGGTTTTTTTTCTATTCCACCTCATCCAAGATAGATGTAGTGTTGAACCTTCAATCAACCAGCCGCTGCTGGTGATCACCCAGTGCAGGGGACACAGAAAATGAACTCTGATGTGAAGATTGAGGTCACTGAAAGTACCAGTAATTTACTTATGAAGAAGCAGATGCACTAGAAAATAACACAGTCTTGATGCAAAAAGTCTTTCATACAAAAACTGTAGAATCCAAGCATACTCCATTAAAATTAATTCCTTTTTCACCACAATGAAATATTTCAGTTTATAAAAGAGCCTTTCTGAAAACTGTGCAAATAATAGCCATTTATATACAATATGTTTTCACATATTAAATTCATTCATATGACAATAAATTAATAATTCAATGACACCTTTATGAGTCAAATTAAATTGTCTTTTCATATATAATTAATATCAGATATCAAAAATATATGTACTTTATGAATCAATATTTAAACATCTGCAGAAGATCATGAAAAAATTATTGTAATACATATCAGATCATAATTATTGAAGTGTCCAGTGGGTGCCATCATGATCAAATTAACAGAACATTATTGGATCATCTTAATTTATCCTACTGCAATCTCAGTAACCTCTCTGATTCTGGAAGTAGCAATAATTTCAACATAGTTATCCTCATTATCCAGGCTCTGAGGTGGCTGTGTCAGTACCTGACAGTGGCAAGCCACTTCAGAGTCTTAGCCAGAAATAGTGTCAGCATATAATCTGTCCTCTCGCTCCTCCTTGCCCCTCCAAGGGATAGTATTCCACAAAATCAGACACTATAGCTGTGATCTTAGCTAGTCACTTCTGTGATCCTGCCATGAAGAGATACGGTTGCTTCCTCCTTCTTGTGCACCCCACCATGAGTTTTTAAGGGGTGTGCTTTTTAGATTAGTTGCATCTTGGAATTAGTAAAATTCAGCCCAGAAGATATTTGAGTTTAGAAGAGTGTTGAAAAGTTCTCAATCTACCCATCATTTGTTTCATGCATAATTGTGGCAATATCAAAACACCCTTAAAATTAATCATAATGAACCTCAATGTCAGTATGAAAGTAAATGGAGATCTGAGAGGGGACACTGCGCGGCCTTTTTACCCTTCATACATTTTGCATGCAAAATGGCATAAGCATCTAGACAGCTAAACAGGGTAGAGGAGCCCTCTATCACCTCCATAGTGACAGCCCAAACACAAGCAATTAGAATATCAAACTGAAAGTCTCCTAGTTGACTAAAAACATAAATATGTTTAAAAAAGTTAATATTAAAACAAAATGAAACATTGGGCCACTGCAACCATATTTAGTTAAAGCCTGTCACTTCTTCAAACTTTATCATCTTAACTACATGTATGTCCTTTTGCACACTCATACTCATTAGAAAGCCATTGGCTAATAGCCTAACAAATTCATCATTAGACCAGAATGTAAGGTAAAATAAATTTAATACTGCTAGTTCTGATCAGGAGGACAACCAAGAGGAAGTCATGGGAGAGAGCAAGCAGGGGGTATTTATAGAGAGGACCAGTGTGAAAGGATGGGGGGGAGTCTATCCTGAACCAGCCTAGCCCCCTACCGTCTCTGCTCTGCATAGTTCCTGTTAGTTCCTAACTACATATCTGATGCATGGGTATACCTACCTCCCATCTCTGCTTTTCTAAATGTGAGGCTTACCTTCTAATGGTGGCCTATTCCCCCCCCCCAAATGGGAGGAGAACTAACTTACCTAATGGAGGGTTACCCAATCTATATAATGGAGGTCTACCTACCATCTACCCGCCTTATAGAGGGATCTGCTTACAGTACCTGCTAACTAAATTGGGTGACACTTCCTAATTGGAGTGTACTATTAAGGAGCACTTCTAGAAGAAGTTTGTCGTGTGTTCTGGGCCAGATATACAAAAAAGAGAAATTGGAAGACCTGTCACTTAGGAAGGTTGTCACCTGTGAAATCCCTGCCTTAGCTGCACTGTAATCACTTCTATGATCCCCCCCCCCTGCATTGTGCCTGTGTTAAACTTTATGTCACTATTTGGTAATAATATAAGTCAATAAAAAGTGGAGAAAAAACTTGTATATATCCCAAAATATTACTAATAGGAGATACAGCACCCTCTCAAAATACTTGACTCGCACTACAACTTCTGTTGACAGAAAAAATAAAAAGGTTGATGGACTATAGAAAATGACAACAAAAAATAAAATTAAACATTTGTACAAGTAGTACAACATGACAAAAACTGTATAAGCTGTTATGACGATCATTGAGACACCTCAGAACAGTTAGAGGCCCTGAAATTTCTGATTGTTGGCCCTGTATATACCCCAAAATGAGTTCTATAAAAAATACAATGACTCATCTCAACAAAACACAAAACAAACATAATCTACTTCAATAGAAAAAAAATGGTGCTTGGAATGTAAGTGTCATTTATATATGTTGATTTTGTTTGCAAGACAATGTTGCTGTTATTTGTGCTAGATATAAAACATTAAAATGTACACATTTGCTATCAAAGTAAACATAACAAGTAATAGAATAAATCTTTTTATTTTTTCAAGCACTGGGGGTAAAAGCAACATCTTCAAAATGTGGCAACAACCATTAATAAGTTACAACAAACTAGATAGAATGATATTAGAACCTCATTGTACCAAAGTTGGTTTCCTTCACTGCTGACTGACAGAATATTAAACTATTGAAAATATACATATTGCCCTTATTATACATAGTTCACTAAACTTACACCCTCTGTCCCTGCCACGTTGTAACATTAACAGTTAAATCAACCACATGGTCATTGATGACTTGATTAAACATGTAGACAAAGGTAAGTAAATGACTTTTACCACACATTACTTTCTGATTTTGCTTCTTTTAAAAGTAAACAGTTTTTAACCCTCCTGCTTATTGCACACAAGCTTGTCTGGTTATTGGTCACTCAATCTCTTTATGTTTAGTGCCCCATTAATAAAACCTTGTCCACTAGGTCTAAAACTCACCTAGTTGCCCATAGCAGCCAATAATCAGAGCACCCCTCTTATTTCTATAGTGCTCTGTAAAAACGAGAGGGGTGCTCTGATTGTTGACTATGGGCAACAAAGTGAGTTTTTAGACCAAGACAGTTTACATACATGTAGCCCTTAGAGTCTGTTTGAAATTCCAGGATAATGAGATAACTCCTTGCTCTGTTTCCTTATCTTGAAAAACTAAGCTTTACTGCATTATTATTGACAATCCTTTCAAACCCTTTGGAGCTTTGGAGCCCTTGTGAACTACAGTTTACAAACTCTCGTGCCTCATGTCACTGTACAAAAAAACCTTGCTACTAATAAGCAAGTTATAAGCCAATCACTGTACTAGATCACCCCAGAGCATAATTAGAAAGTGTGAACCTGAAGCTGGCTGTGGCTATTCTAAAACAGCATGGTGAGACAATACCTATAATGCTGAGGTTTACACATTGCACTATCCCCAGTCGCAACAGACTCACATTTCTTCTGCTTGCAAATTGAGCTGACCAGGCTACACATTCTAACTGTGCTGTCCCCTTCTTTCTTGTCGTGGTAAGGAACAAATCATCGTCTGTCTGGAAGCCGCCCCAACTCTTCAGTACTTTGTAGCAGGCACCGGCTATGGACAACTACCTCCTTCAGTGCCTTCACGTCCTTCTTTTAACAAGATATAATTTATGTAGTAAGAAAAGTTACAAGTACAGCAATATAGCATGGTACAAAATATCAAATGTAACAGAACAGATACAGACATTTCAAGGAATGCGGTAGTGACCGGAGTTGAAGTCCATATAACAGAGGAACAGGAATTGTTAACATAACAACGTGGATAACTTCCGTACAAATATCAAGCAAGATTATCTGCTGCAGAGAACATTAAATGTAGAAAGAGATATTGTTCAAAAGGGTGCAGGAATAAAGGGCGACATGTATGAACTTTGGCGCTGACAGGCCAGTTCTAAATTGCTTTAACCCCTTACCGCCGGAGCCAGTTTTGGCCTCTCTGACAGCCCCATTTATTAAATCTGGCATCTGTCATTTTATGTCGGAATAACTTTTTAACACTTTAACCTATCCATGTGATTCAGAGAATATTTTCTCATGACACTTTGTGCTTTAAGATAGAAAGAAATTTTGTCCAAAAAATGCTTGTTTATTTGTGAAAAATATTAAAGTATCGTGAAAAATTTGAAAAATTTACCCATTTCAAACTTCAAAAATTTCTGCATGTAAGACAGATAGTTATTCCACTCTAAATAGTTTATAACTAGCATCTACCATATGTCTGCTGTAGTTTGGCATAATTTTTTTAAATGTCTTTTTTTTTTTACGACATTAGGGGCTTTTGAAATTTAGTAGTAATTTTTCAATTTTCAAGAAAATTTGCAATATACATTTTTTAGGGACCAGTCCAGTTCTAACGTGACTTTGATTAGCCTGTATGTTAGATACCCACATAAAGGACTTCCTCTAAGAAACTACACCCCTTAAAATATTCAAAACAGCATTTAGGAAGTTTATTAAACCATTAGGTGTAAAGCAAAGTGGTAGTGGAATTTCAAAATTTCACTTTTTTTGCAGATTTTCAATTTTTATACATTATTCACAAGAATACGGTAAATGTGATCAGAGAAATGCAACTTAATATTTATTCCCCAGATTTTGCCGTTTTCAGAGATATCCCACATGTGGCCCTAGTGCGCTATTTGGCTCAACCACAAGCCCCAGAATAGGAGGAGCACCTACCGGACTCTGGGGTCTCATTTTCATTACGATTTTATTTAGGCGCCATTTCAGGTTTGCGGACACCCTAAGTGCTAAAACTTAATAAACACCCCTAAAAAGACCCCATATTGGAAACTACACCCCTTAAGGAATATATCCAGGGGTTTAGTGAGCATATCGACCCCACAGGTGTGTCACAAATTTTTTTAGCGTTGGGCTGTGAAAATAAAAAAAACATTTTTTTCCCAAAAATCTGCAATTTTAGCTGAAAATGTTTCATTTTTACAAGGAATCCTGGTAAAAAACACCCAAAATTTTGTTACGCAATTTCTTCCAAGTTCGGCAATACCCTACATGTGGGTGTAAACTGCTATGTGGGTGCATGGCAGGGTATAAGGGAGGGAGTTTAATTTGGCTTTTGGAACGCAGATTTTGGTGGGGCCATGTCACATTTACAAAGCCCCCAAAGTACCAGAACAGATGAAACCTTCCAGAAGTCACCCCATTTTGGATTCAGCCTCCCTAAAAGGATCTCATCTAGGGGTGTATTGTGCATTTTGGGCGCACAGGTGTTCCATAGTTTTTTTTTTTGCATTGGGCTATGAAAAGGAGGGGGAAAAATGCAGTTCCGCCATTGTTTTTTGGGCTTCAATTCTACAGTGTTCGCCGTGCAGTGTAAATGACATGATACTTTACTATGGGGGTCGGTACAATTGCAATGATATAGATTTTATACAGTTTTTTATGTTTTATTACTTTTACACAATAGAAATAGGTCTATAAAAAATTGTGTTTTTATGTTGTCCTGTTCTGATAACCATAACTTTTTCATTTTTCTGTATACGCAGCTGATTATGGGCTTATTTTTTGTGGAATGAGTTGAAGTTTTTATTAGTACCAATATGGGGGGCATATGCTGGTTTCATCACTTTTTATTAAGGTTTTTGTGAGGCATTTTGAACAAAATACAGCATTCCTGGTAGTGTTTTTTATTTTTATTTTTTACAGCGGTCACCATGCAGTACAACTGACATACTAGTATTACTCAGCAGGTCGATACGGTTACAGCGATACCCAATTTGTATATTTTTTTATGTTTTACTGCTTTCACACAATAAAAACACTTTTATTCAAAAAGGAAAACACGTTTTTGCATCGCCATAGTCTGAGAGCCATAACTTTTTTATTTTTCTGTGTACGGAGCTGTGTAGGGGCATGTTTTTTGCGGGATGAGTTGAAATTTTTATTGGTTTTTATTTATGGGGGGACAAGACTTTTTGATCAGGTTTAAATCCGTTTTTTGGAAGGCAGGGTGAAGAAAATACTGCAATCCTACTAGTGTTTTTTATTTTTATTTTTAACAGCGCTCACCGTGCAGTATCCATGACCAGTTAGCTTTATTATCGGGTCGATACGATTTACGGCGATACCTAATTTATATATTTTTTTTAAATTTTGAAGCAATTTAAAAAAAAAAAAAAAAAGTGTTTTTATTGTGTTAAATAATATTTATGCATCGCTGTCTTCTGAGAGCCATAACTTTTTTATTTTTCCGTATACAGAGACGTGTAAGGACTTTTTTTTGTGTAATGAACTGACGTTTTAATTGGTACAACTTTGGCGTTTATATGAGTTTTTGATTGCTTTTTATTCTATTTTATGTGCTGCAGGATGTACAAAAATTGCTATTCTGTGACTGTTTTTTGTTTTTTACGGTGTTTACCGTACGGGTTAATTAATGTGACATTTTTATCGGGTGGGCCGTTCCGCACGCGGAGATACCAACAATACGTACTTTATTTATTTCTGATATTTTTGGGGTGATTGCCGTTTGTAAAGGGGAAAAGGGCGGTGTACATGTTTTAATTGTATTTTTTTTGTTTGTGTTTTACTTTTTTTACTTTTTTTTTTACTTTTTCACATTTTTTTGCTTCTCCCTAGTGGGGATTTATAACAGCAAATCCCCACTAGGGAAAGCAATCGTTAGATTGCTGTTTGAATAGGAGACCTGTGCACAGAGTTAGTGCTATGTACAGGTTGCCATGGCAACTACTGACACCATGCCCACAATGCATTGTGGGCATGGTGACGTCACCAGACTACCTGGATGCATTCAGAAAGCATCCGGGGAGTCTGGTAAGGGGACCAGTAGCGGCACAGAGTGCCTTTACTGCGCCGATTGTAGGCAGGGGGAGCTCACTCCTCCTGCCTGCGGCTTTATTATCGCGACCATGACAGGTTGCGATAATAAAGCGTTAATCACCCGCGGCCGGAGCTCACTCCGGCCGGGGGTGATGTGGCATGAAGCCAGCGGTAATTTACCGCTGGTTCCATGTCGCGATCGTGCGCGGCTCGCCCGCAAGCCCATGCGATCGCCAGGACGTATGCATACGTCCATTTGCGGGAAGTGACTTCCCGCAAATGGACGTATGCATACGTCCAATGTCGGGAAGGAGTTAAGGCAGTGTAGAATGCACCAAAGTGTATGAACCTGTTCTTCTGCAGTTCATACATACAGGCACATTGTAGTGCCAATACGACAAGATCACCTTTAACTTGGTCTGGCTGTTCTAACTGTTATGCGCCAAAGTATGGCGTCAAAGAATCATAAATGTGTCTATTCTATGAATGTGGTGTGATGCCCACAGAACGCCCCAAAGTGTTACGCAGGCGCCAATCACGCCAAAGTTTGGAGTGCGACCAGGGCCGGACTGGGAATAAAAATCAGCCCTGGCACAGAGCCCCCAGCAGCCCACATACAATATCCGCCTAAAAAATTTCCCTTGTTCTCACACCTCGCCACTTTCTAAAATAAACTACACTATAAAGGTGCTTTCACACAGAGAATTTTTGGAGCGTTTTTGATGTGTTTTTAGTGCGGTTTTGTGCAGAAAGGCAGAGCAGTTAATGCTGTACATTTCTGCACAAAAAACGCATAAAAAATGCATCAAAACCGCTCTGTGTGAAAGCCCCCTACACACAAGCAAGAAAGAAACAGTGGTGCAGAGAAACCCCTCATCACAGAGTCAGGTGTGCGCTTTAAAATCAGGAACAAGCCCACAATGACACTACATAAGCACCAGCATAACCTACAACCCCACCAATCAGATCACCAGTAGTCAGGTCACCATCACATGAACACAGCACTGATTCAACACAGGAGTAAAATGACCCCTGACAGCAGGGACTCACAGGAGACGTCATCTCTGATGGGAGTTGTTCTCTTCTCCTTTTCTTCTCCATCTGGCCCAAACCTCCATGATGTCTTCCCTGATGAGTCGTTCTCTTCCATTTTTTTCTCCGTCCGGTACAGCATGCAGTGTCTTCTTCTCCCGGTCACTACTCGCCACTGTAGAATTTACCACAAATACATCTTAGACTCCTCTCTTTTCCAGCACTTTCCTATCTATTCTCAACTATGTACAAACTTCCCATCCATAGAGCCCCAAATAGTAATAGTGCCCCCCCTTTGGTGCCCTACACAGTAATTGTACCCCAAACAGTGTATGTTAGATCCTAAAAATTAGAAATTAAAAAAATCATATAAGTGCCATGTAAATAGATATACCTCCCCTTTAGGTAGGTGTTCAAGCCCCCTTATTAGGCACATAAGTATATAGACCTCCTAAAGCAGGTAGATAGGGCTGCTCCCAGTAACTACCCAGGTAGCTAGGACTGCCCTCAGTAATTAGCCTTGTAGCTAGGGCTGCCCCCAGTAATTATCCAGACAGGGCCAGTAATTAGGCAGGCAGGCATGGCCAACTATAGGCAGGCAAGGCCAGTAATTAGGCAGGCAGGGCCACTTATAGGCAGGCAGGGCCAGTTTTATAGGGAGACAGGGCCACTTATAGGCAGGTAGGGCCACTTATAGGCAGGCAGGGCCACTTACAGGCAGGCAGGGCCAGTTTGTAGGGAGGCAGGGCCAGTTTTATAGGGAGGCAGGGCTAGTTTTATAGGCAGGCAGGGTTATCTTAGGCAGGGCTAGTTTTATAGGCAGGCAGAGCTAGTGTTATAGTTAGGCATGTCTAGTGTTATAGGCAGTCAGTGCTTGTTTTATAGGCAGGCTGGGTTTTCTTATGCAGGGCTAGTGTTATAGGCAGGCTGGGCTAGTGTTATAGGCAGGCAGGACCAGTGTTATAGGCAGGCAGGGCCAGTTTTATAGGCAGGCAGGGCTAGTGTTATAGGCAGGCAGGGCTAGTGTTATAGGCAGGCAGGGCCATTTTTATAGGCAGGCAGGGCTAGTGTTATAGACAGGCAGGGCTAGTTTTATAGGCAGGCAGGGCTAGTGTTATAGGCAGGCAGGGATAGTGTTTTAGGCAGGCAGGGACAGTTTTATAGGCAGGCAGAGCTAGTTTTATAGGCAGGCAGGGTTAGTGTTATAGGCAGGCAGGGCTAGTTTTATAGGCAGGCAGGGCTAGTGTTATAGGCAGGCAGGGCTAGTGTTATAGGCAGGCAGGGCCAGTTTTATAGGCAGGCAGGGCCAGTTTTATAGGCAGGCAGGGCTAGTGTTATAGACAGGCAGGGCCAGTTTTATAGGCAGGCAGGGCTAGTGTTATAGACAGGCAGGGCCAGTTTTATAGGCAGGCAGGGCCACTAATTAGTTAAAAAAAAAAAAAAAAACATAGAAATAATACTCACCTGTTTTCTTCTCCTGCTCTGGGCCGCGCTCTCACCCGAGTGCGGGCCGCGGGAGCAGGCGCACGATGACGTCATCACATCGCATGCCTGCTGCGCGGCCTCCTGGGAGCTGAACAGACAGGATCAGAAGATCCTGGTTGTTCCGCCTCGGCCACTGCTTGCACCGCGCGGTGCAGGCAGCGGCTGTGATGGGAGCATGGCTGGGTCTGCCCCTGTAGCTGCCCTATGGGCAGTCCGGGCCTTAGTGCGACTGTTCATACATCCATAGAACAGGTCTACTACAGCTTATTCATACCAGAAAACCCATGATTTCCATAGAGACTGTTTTTTAATGCATAAATAAGGCAGAACTGCTCTTTTTTTTTCACCAACATAATTGAAGTTAACGCATCTAGTGACATGAAGTAAAGTCAGGGGGGGAGGGGGTTCCTTTCACATATGTGCTATTGCTGTCCTTGCTGAGATTAATATGTGGAAAATGAAGGTACCGAGAGATTATGGAATATTATCAAGGCCAAAGTCTAATATTGAAAACCCAGGATTCAGAGGAATGTTGAGGCCTGTAACTTCCGCGGTTAAACAAAAAATTATCTTTTCAAGATTTTCTAATTAAAGGACAACCCCACCATACATGTAGCATGGTGCCTTGTTGGCCACAAAGTACCAATGGAGCTAAATTTTCCTCATCGTTTCTCTATGATTCAATCACTTAGAGAGCATTTGTATAGCAAATCGCCATTATAATAATAATAATCTTTATTTATATAGCGCCAACATATTCCCAGCACTTTACATTTTGGAGGGTAAACGTACAGATATTACACATTAAAAGTACTTACAGATGAGACACAAGGTGTGAGGGCCCTGCTCGCAAGAGCTTACAATCTATTAGGGTGTACGGGAGAGACGAAGGGCAAGAAGTGCTAGATTTACAATGGTCCAGCCATGTGACATAAATATGGGGTTGTTTTACATAGAATTTGGATGAACCTGCCACCCTCTATATACATCTATATACAGTTAAGTGCCGAAAATGAGATGAGTGCGCTAGGGAGTGTGGGGGGAGGGGGGGTGTTAGCATTAGGGATTCTGGTAGGCCAGAGTGAGAAGATGTATTCTCAGGGCCCTTTTAAAGCTATGAGAGTTCTGAGTGTGCCTGATCGCCTGCGGTAGCATGTTCCAGAGAACTGGTGCCGCACGTGTGAAGTCTTGGAGACGGGCATGGGAGGTTCGGATGATTGATGAGTGTAATCTGATATCATCAGCAGAGCGGAGAGAGCGGGTAGGGTGGTAGACAGAGATGAGGGAGGAGATGTAGGGAGGAGCAGCGTTGTGGAGAGCTTTATGAGTGAGAGTGATGAGTTTATGTTGTATCCTGTACTGGATAGGCAACCAGTGCAGTGACTGACACAGGGTAGAGGCATCAGTATAGCGGCTGGAAAGAAAGACAAGCCTGGCTGCTGCATTCAGGACAGATTGGAGAGGGGAGAGTTTGCACAGAGGGAGACCGATAAGCAAGGAGTTACAGTAGTCGAGACGAGAATGAATAAGAGCAACAATGAGAGTTTGAGTTGTTTCCACAGTGAGAAACGGACGGATTCTGGAGATGTTCTTGAGGTGCAGGTGACAGGAGCGGGCAAGGGATTGGATATAGGGGATGAAAGACAGATCGGAATCTAGTATAACCCCAAGACAGCGGGCCTGCTGCCTAGGAGTTATGGTGGTGCCACACACTGAGACAGAAAGGGCAGGGTAAGGTCTGTTAGTAGATGGTGGGATGACTAGAAGTTCAGTTTTAGTGAGGTTTAGTTTAAGATACAGGGAGGACATGATGTCAGAGACAGCAGACAGGCAGTCCCTGGTGTTTTGTAGCAGAGCAGGAGTGATGTCTCGGGAGGAGGTGTATAATTGGGTGTCATCAGCGTAGAGATGGTACTGGAAGCCAAATCTGCTGATGGTTTGTCCAATGGGGGCTGTATAGATTGAGAAGAGGAGAGGACCAAGAACGGATCCCTGAGGAACCCCGACAGCAAGAGGAAGAGGAGAGGAGGTAGAACCTGCAAATGAGACACTGAAGGAGCGGTTAGAAAGGTAAGATGAGAACCAAGAGAGAGCGGTGTCCTGGAGGCCAATGGTGCTGAGCATGCTGAGGAGAAGTTGGTGATCAACAGTGTCAAACGCTGCAGAAGAAGCAACAATGAGTAGTTACCCTGCGATTTTGCTGTTAGGAGATCATTGGAGACTTTAGTTAGAGCAGTTTCCGTGGAGTGTAGGGTGCGGAAACCTGATTGCAGAGGGTCAAGAAGAGAGTTAGCGGAGAGATAGCGGATTAGGCGAGAGTAGACCAAGCGTTCCAGAAGTTTGGAGATGAAGGGCAGGTTAGAGACTGGTCGGTAGTTATCAGCGCAGGATGGGTCCAGAGAGGGCTTTTTCAGTAAGGGAGTTATAACAGCATGTTTTAAAGGAAGATGGGAAGATCCCAGTGGAGAGAGAGAGGTTACAGATTGCAGTTATGTGAGAGATGATAGCTGGAGAAATAGACTGGACAAGGTGGGAGGGAATGGGGTCACTAGAGCAGGTGGTGGGGCGCGCAGACAGCAGAAGCCTGGACACTTCTTCTTCTGTCGTCGGGTCAAGAGCTGAGAGTAGGCTGGGGGATGTGCGGGGAGGGACCAGATGGCTGCTGCTTGGGGTTTGAGATGAGATGTTTTGCCGGATTTTGTCAATTTTCTCTTTGAAGTGAGTGGCCAGGTCTTCAGCATGGAGGTCAGAGACCGGGGCCTGAGCTTTAGGCCTAAGAAGGGAGTGGATGGTGTCAAACAGGCGTTTAGGGTTGTTGTGTAAGGTTGTGATGGGGGATGTGAAATATTTTTGTTTGCCGCTGTGAAGGGCAGTTTGATAAGTCCTGAGCATAAATTTGTAGTGGAGAAAGTCTGCAGGTAGCTTCGACTTCCTCCACAGACGCTCCACACATCTGGAACATCGCTGCAGATGGCGAGTCTGAGGCGTGTGCCATAGCTGTGGGTGTCTGACTCTGGTGGTGCTGTATGTGAGCGGTACCAATGTGTCCAGGGTGGTGGAAAGAGTTTCATTATATTGTTTGGACGCCAGGACAGGAGACGGAGGAGATTTGGGGCAGTGAGGACTGTATGGCGTCTGTGAATTCCTGAGTGTTCATGGAGTGGATATTTCTGAATGGGAGACGGGCAGGTGTGTCCAGAGATGGGTGAGAATTAGTAATAGTGAAGGAAATAAGATTGTGATCAGAGAGAGTGTAAGGAGAATTATTAAAGTTAGAGATTGAGGAACGGTTACAGAAAACCAGATCCAGAGAGTTCCCATCCTTGTGGGTGGGAGAGTTAGTAAACTGCAAGAGGCCAAGAGAAGAGGTTAGTGAAAGGATCTGAGAGGCAGAGGGAGACATGGGGTCATCAATAGGGATGTTAAAGTCACCCATGATGAGAGTGGGTATTTCAGTAGAGAGGAAGTGAGGGAGCCAGGCAGCAAAATGATCCAGAAACTGGCGGGGTGAGCCGGGAGGTCTGTACACAACCGCGAGTCTGAGGGAAAATGGCTGAAAGAGTCTGAGGGTGTGGACCTCAAAGGAGGGGAAAGTGAGTGAGGGTGCAGGAGGAAGGACCTGGTAAGTGCAGTGTGGAGAGAGAAGTATGCCAACTCCTCCACCCGGCCTGTTCTCAGGTCTGAGGGTGTGGGTGAAGTGTAGGCCGCCATAGGTGAGAGCGGCAAGGGAAGCGGTGTCAAATGGCTGGAGCCATGTTTCTGTGAGGGCTAGCAGGTTGAGGGAGTTGGAGAGAAACAGGTCATGAACAGCAGTGAGTTTGTTGCAGACGGATCGGGCGTTCCACAGAGCACATTTCAAAGGGACTGGAAAAGATGTACAGCGAATATCAATTAGGTTAGCAGGGTTTCTATGGGAGGAGGAGGTGGGATGAGCAGTAATGGAGGGTGGGCCGGGGTTAGGAGAAATGTCACCTGCAGCAAGAAGCAGGAGAAAGAAAAGATACAGCAGATGGTTCAGTGATGAGTATGAGCAGCGTTTGTGCAGCAATATGTGAGCAGGTGGTTTGTGGTATTTGAAAAGGGAAAGGAGAGTGTGTGATGAATACATGGGTGAGGGAAGGAGCGAGGCGCTGATGTGGATAAGATTCTCAGGGGCAATAACTGGGTGGTAAGCCAGGAGGTAGATGGCTGCAAGATAGACAGCAATAGTGAGCATGGTGAATAGGGTTTTTTTTTTTTTTTGAGAAGCCTAGATACTTACAAGAAAAGGCGTTCCTCCTAGCCCCCTTCGGCCCACTTCCGGTCTAATTTCGGTTTTATTTCAGATACCTTGATTCAGCTCTATCAATCACTTTCATATCTGGTTCACTTACAGATATGGTTCACTACTCTACATGGCTATACTGACCCAAATGGTCAGACTGACCCAAGCTAACTAATTTATACTATCCTATGTGGAGTTCATTGATATAAATCAGTGGGCCCAGCTGCCAGCAATGGGTGGAGTTACAAATAAGCCAGCAGAGGAGATGCTACAGGGGCAGAATGTCAGGTCACTAGCAATTCAAATAAACACAGGGTAATTATACAGGACAGAGATTGGGAGAAATCTATGCATTCAACATACCAGAACACAGCAGAGCAATTATACATATACAGCAGAGACAAATGATGGGAGGTGTAGTCCACTATTCACAATTCAACATACCTGTGAAGAGATGAAAAAGATCATGATCAGTTGCTTGTAAGGGCTCTGGGGTGCTCAATCAATCAAGTTCGGTTTTATTTCAGACACCTTGATTCAGCTCTATCAATCACTTTCATATCTGGTTCACTTACAGAAGTGGAGAGAAGTGTTTTGCTAACTCCTTTTCCCACTTGACCAAAGGGACAAATTTAAATGTTGGGGTCTTAGATATTAATAATTGGTAAATCATAGATAATCCCTTTGTGTACGCCTTTCTTGCTGATAGGAAGTGGTGGAAATTTGTCAGCTGATCAGGAGTATTGGGCCAAGTTACAGACTCTAGAAGGTGTCAAATATGTAAATATTCGAAAAGCATTGACTAATACGGGGAATATTTTGTGGAGAGACCAGAGAAGGAAAGTAAAGTCTTCCCTTGGTGAAGCTAGTCTAGGGATACTATTTTATACTGTTTCAAAGAGGAAAAGGAAAGATGTGGACTCCAGAGAGCATTCCAGAGAGTCTATGGTGAGATAACTTTTGTTTAAGACTAGCCATTTCTTAGAAAGGAATACTGAGGACTATAGTTTGAAAAGGTCTGTTAACCCTTTAACGACCGCGCACCGTCTTTTGGCATCAGCTGGTGCGGTACTGGTACTACACAGCCCTGATCCCAGAGCATCTCCTGCGAGCACTGGCGAGAGGAGGAAACCTCCGCAACCCGGTGCATTAACCCTTTGATTGCGGCGGTGCGTTACCGCAGCGCAATCAAAGGGTTCCCCTGCTCTGTCGGGTTATCGGAACACTCGGTCACCTGACAGAGCTCGGGGAATGACTGCACAATCAGCCCTGGGGACCTAGAGTGGCCCCAGAGCTGTCTGTGTATGAAGCCAGTGACCAGAACACACTGTGTGTGTCAGATCCCTGCCTGTGGGCAAAAATGACACAGATTATAATGTGTTAGCATATGTGAATATGCTAATACATTACTAAGTGTTAAAAAAAAAATGCAAAACAGTTCTCCCTTCATGGGATAAAAAAGTAAAAAATATAAAAAGTGTAAAAAAATAAATAAAATAAAAATAAATATTTAATAAAAAAAAATTGTGCATACACTACACACAAAAAAAACCCTACACATATTAGGTATCCACACGACCGTAATAACCTGTAGAATTAATCTAACAAGTTATTAAGTGTGGAATGTGAATGGTGTAAAAAAAATGTAAAACAAACAAACAAAAAATTTAAAACAAATTTAAAAAAAAATCTGCAATAATTTCTAAGTGAACTTAAACTATTCCCCCATAAAGTACAACTTGTACTGAATAAAACGAGGCCTCAGCCAACTGCTTCATTGAAAAAATAAAAAAGTTACAACTGTTGAAACGCTAGGAGGCAAAAACGAAAAAAATGTTCTGGTCATTAACTACTTTTCAGGCCTGGGGCTTAAGGGGTTAAAGACTGTAAGGAGGAAGTGGGAAGTGGAGCACCTAATATGGATGATTTACAGTGAAGATGAACTGGATTGGAAGTGAATGAGGTGGATTCAAGTGTAGTCCAAATAGAGGAGTGTGTGGGGGAGAGTATAGTTTCAGAAATAGACTGTTCTAACAGGATAGAGATTACATAGACATTAATGTTGGGCATAGATAATCCACCATTCTTATGAATGCAGAATAGTATATCCCTTTTAACCTTAGCTTTTTTACCATTGCAAACAAATTTAGAAAAATGGATCTGGAATTGATGAATTGTAGAAAGCGGAATTAAATATGGAATTGCTCTGCAAATGTATATAAATTTAGGTAACAATGACATCTTTAGGACATTTATACTGGAAATCCAAAAGAAGTGAAGGGAGGATAAACGTTGAGTATCAGCTTCTAAAGAAATTAGTTTGTTCAGGAGAACAGGTTATTTTTATTCCCAGATATTCAATATGGCCTGTGGACCAAGTAAAGTCAAAATGTGAATAAGGATGTGTGTATAAGGACAGAATAGCGTCCAGAATAAAGCTGGATAATCCAAAGTTAATTAGGACCAGTTTAAAGTTTTGCCAATTAACCCTATCAAAAGCTTTCTCTGCATCTAATGACAGAAAAGCTACATCACGTGAAGAAGAGCTAGTGATTTGAGCCAAGTCAAGAAGATGCCTGGTCGTATCTCTGGCCTATCTCCTCGGGATAATACCTGCCTGGTGATGATGCATGAGTTTTGGTAGGACTACATTAATACGGCAGGCTAATATTTATTTTAGAGTAAAGTTTGATATCCGTGTTTAACAGAAAGATAGGCCTGTAATTGGCAGGGTTATCGGGCGATTTGCCAGACTCAGTTATAGTAGTGATTATGGTGTATAGGAGCACTGGTAAGGGGATGGTAGTAGAGACTATATTGTTGCATAGATTAGTTAGATGTGGTGATAGGATATCTGAAAATATCTGGAAGTAGTCTTTGTAATACCGTCCGGGCCAAGTGATTTGTTTGTTTTAGCTATTCACTTTTTGGACTTCAGATAAAGAGATGGGAGAATTTAATGAATTTAATTGGGAATGGCTTAATGAGGGTAGGGAGAGGGAAGAGAGGAATTGGTTAATAGCTGAGTCTAATGGGAGGAGGATATTTTCACTGTGCTGCAGTTTAAATAGTTGCGAGTTAAAGTCCACAAAACGATCCGCAATCTCAATGGGATTGATAATTTTAGATCAACGGGCGAAGATAGATGGGTAATTCTGATCCGAGCATGATGTGTTTTAATTCTATTTGCAAAAAAGTTTTCCTGTCTTATCTCCTTGGATATAGAAGGGCCATTTCATTTTGGTCAAATTATGCTCATGCTTAAACAAGTATAAAGAAGGCAATTCATTTCTGAGGTTAAA